>MU721651.1:0-33396 GCA_026770625.1 Nicotiana glauca | reverse complement strand
GTGATTTTTGAGTTTCCGGGTTTTGGGAAATGTTGTTAGCTTCGAGAATTGTTATGGTATGTGCCAAGCGGCACCTTAGGCACCATTTTTATTTTACTAATTCAGTTTATTTTATTTATTTTCCGCAATTATGGTTATCTTCCGCATTGTTAGGCTTACCTAGTCGTAGGGACTAGGTGCCATCACGACAAGTTCATGGAGGGTGAACTTGGGTCGTGACAAAGCCNCATATCCTAAGGGGAAAGGTCCCCCACACAAGGTTAGACAAGCCACTTACCTCGAACCGGCTCAAAATCAACTAGAAATCATGCCTTTGCCACGAGTATCCGAATCCAAATGGCCCAATTCTATTCAATTCAATTACACCTTGTAAATAACATCGCAAACAACTGGTTTTACTATTAAATTCAAAGCTACGGCAGGAAATTAGTTAAATGACCAAAATTTCCTTCAGGCCAACGTCTCGGAATCGAATAATTTTCACATTTTCAGAACTCTCGTACTCTCACGAGTCCAACCATATAAAAATCTCCCAAATCGAAGGTCAAACACCCACTCAAAACCCAATAGTTTAGCCTATGAAGTTTCACCCAATTTTTTCAATTTTTTATCCCAAATTCGAATTTTAATGATGGATTTAACATCAAAATGATAAAATATAACTAGAAGGGATTTAAGAAACGTTACCCAATAGTCTTTTCTTCAAAACCCTCTGAAAATCGCCCTTCCCCGAGCTCAATTTGATTTTTCTAACTTATGAAATCTAACCCTCGAAATTTCTATATCTGCATAGGCATTTCCGCTTCTGAGGACAAGGGACCGCTTCTGCGGTCCTGCTTATCCGAAAAACGAGCCACTTCTGCGGTTTTCATTAAAAAACAACATCCGCTTATGCGGTTTCGCTTATGCGGATTTCTTACCGTTTCTGTGGTTTCAAACAAAAACTCAAGGGCCGCATCTGCGACTATTATCTCGCAGGTGCAAAACCACTTCTGCGGTTAAACTTCAGCACCTGCGGAAACTAAAAAACTCTCAAATCCCGCTCCTCCGATGAACAGGATGCTTCTGCGGAGCCGCACCTGCGGAACCCAAACTGCAGGTGCGGTTATGACATGTACTAGCAGTCTTAAGCAATTCTTCAACTTCAAAACCTTCCGTCAACCATCCGAATCCATCTCGAGGCCCCCGGGACATCAACCAAAAGCATCAATAATACCTAATACCTCATTCAAACTTGTACCAATCATTAAACCACCTAAAACAATGCCGGAAACTCGAATTAAACGATGATTTGAGCCTAAGAACTTCGAATTTCATGAAAACACGCTTTCGATCAAAAACCTAACCAAAACACGTCCGAATGACCTGAAATTTTGCACACACATCCCAAATGACATGACGGAGCTACTAAAACTTCTGGAATTCCAATCCGACCCTCGGATCAAAAACTCACTATCGGACCAGAAACTTCAAAAATTCAAACTTCGGCATTTCAAGCCTAAATGAGCTACGAACTTCCAAAATACATTCCGAACACGCTTCCAACCCCGAAATCACCTAACGGAGCTAACGAAACCATCGAATTTCCATTCCGAGGTCATCTTCACACTGTTCTGACTACGGACCACTTTTTAACACTTAAGCTCTCATTTAGGGACTAATTGTCCCAAAACTCTCCGAAACCCAACACCAAACGTCCCGGCAAACCAAAATAGTAGAAATGAACTTAGGGGAAGTAGTTAATAGGGGATCGGGGTGTTAATTCTCAAGACGACCGGCCGGGTCGTCACATCCTCCTATACTTAAACATTCGTTCATCCTCGAATGAGTATAGAGAACATACCTGAAGTAGTGAAAACATGAGGGTAACTGTTGCGCATATCCTGCTCGTTCTCCCAAGTTGCCTCCTCGGCCGGCTGGCCCCGCCACTGAACCTTCACTGAAGCAATGTTTTTTGACCTAAACTTTCTAATCTGTCTGTCCAATATAGCCACTGGCTCCTCAACATAGGATAGATCCTTGTCCAACTGGACTGAACTGAAATACAACACGTGCGACGGGTCAGCGTGATACCTCCGGAGCATCGAAACATGAAATACCAGATGAACTCCGGCCAAACTGGGAGGTAAGGCAAGCTTCATAGGCAACCTCCCCAACTTGCCTCAAGATCTCAAAAGGGCCAATAAAACTCGGACTCAACTTTCCCTTCTTCCCAAACCTTATAACGCCTTTCATAGGTGAGATCCGAAGCAGAACCCGCTCACCAACCATATATGAAACATCACGAACCTTCCTATCTACGTAACTCTTTTGTCTGGACTGGGCTGTACGGAGTCTATCCTGAATCATCTTAACCTTTTCCAATGCATCCTGAACCAACTCTGTGCCCAATAGCCTGGCCTTACCCAACTCAAACCAACCCACCGGAGATCTACACCTCCTGCCATATAAAGCCTCATACGGCGCCATCTGAATACTGGATTGATAACTGTTGTTGTAAGCAAACTCCGCCAATGGCAAGAAATTATCCCAAGACCCTCCAAACTCAATCACACACGCACGTTGCATTTCCTCAAGAATCTGAATAGTGCGCTCGGACTGTCCGTCCGTCTGGGGGTGAAATACTGTGCTCAACTCTACCCAAGTGCCTAACTCCTGCAGCACGGCTCTCCAGAACCGCGATGTAAACTGAGTACCTCTGTCCGAAATAATAGAAACTAGAATACCATGCAGACGGACGATCTCCCGGATGTAAATCTCTGCCAACTGCTCCGATGAATAAGTGGTACACACAGGGATGAAATGAGCAAACTTGGTAAGCCAATCCACAATGACCCAAATGGCATCAAATTTCTTCAAGATCCGTGGGAGTCCAGATACAAAATCCATGGTGATGCACTCCCATTTCCACTCCGGAATCTCTATCTGCTGAAGCAACCCACCCGGGCGCTGGTACTCATACTTTACCTGCTGACAGTTGAGGCATCTAGCTACATATCCAACTATATCCTTCTTCATCCGGCTCCACCAATAGTGCAGCCTCAAATCCTGATACATCTTCGCGGCACCCGGATGGATGGAATATCGCGAACTATGGGTCTCTACTAAAATCAACTTCCAAAGCCCATTATCATTGGGCACACAAATTCGGCCCTGCGTCCTCAATACCCCATCATCTCCAATGATCACATCTCTAGCATCGCCGTGCTGAACCGTGTCCTTAAGGACAAATAAATGAGGGTCATCATACTGCCTCTCCCTCATACGATCGAACAATGAAGACCGAGAGACCACACAAGCTAGGACCCGACTAGGCTCCGAAAGGTCCAATCTCACAAATTGACTGGCTAAGGCCAGAACATCTATCGCCATAGGCCTTTCTAAAGCTGGTAAATATGCCAAACTCTCCACCCGATGACTCAAGGCATCCGCTACCACATTGGCCTTGCCCGGGTGATACAGAATAGTAATATCATAATCCTTCAGCAACTCCAACTACCTCCTCTGGCACAAATTTAGATCTTTTTGCTTGAATAAGTGTTGCAAACTCCGATGGTTAGTATAAATCTCACAAGGCACACCGTACAATTAATGACGCCAGATCTTCAAGGCATGAAAAATAGCAGCTAACTCAAGATCGTGGACAGGGTAATTCTTTTCATGTATCTTCAACTGTCTGGACGCGTAGGCAATCACCCTACCGTCCTACATCAACACCACTCCAAGGCCAACTCTCGAGGCGTCACAATAGACAGTATAAGACCTCGAACCGATAGGCAACATCAAAATTGGGGCTGTAGTCAAAGCTGTCTTGAGCTTCTGAAAGCTCGCTTTACACTCCTTTGTCCACCAAAAAGGGGCACCCTTCTGGGTCAATCTAGTCATAGGGGCCGCAATCAATGAAAATACCTCCACGAAGTGACGGTAGTAGCCCGCCAAACCAAGGAAACTATGAATCTCTATAGCTGAGGAAAGCCTGGGCCAACTCTGTACGGCCTCTATCTTCCTCGAATCCACCTGAATACCCTCACTCGAAACCACGTGGCCCAAGAATGCCATAGAACTCAACCAAAACTCACATTTTAAGAACTTTGCATATAACTTCTTATCTCTCAGGGTCTGAAGCACGGTCCTCAAGTGCTGCTCATGATCTTCCCGACTTCGGGAATACACCAGAATATCATAAAAACAATAACGAAAGAGTCGAGAAATGGCCTGAACACATGTGCATCACATGCATGAAAGCTGCTGGGGCATTGGTCAGCCCAAATGACACAACAAGGAACTTGTAATGACCATACCGAGTCCTGAAGGCAGCCTTCAGGATGTCTGGCTCCCGAATATTCAATTGATGGTAACCTGAGCGTAAATCAATCTTAGAAAATACCTGCGCACCCTGAAGCTGGTCAAATAGATCATCAATACGAGGCAAAGGATAAAGGTTCTTCACTATAACCTTATTCAACTGGCGATAATCAATACACATATGCATAGAACCATCCTTTTTATTCACAAACAAGATTGGAGCACCCCACGGTGAAACACTGGGTCGTATAAAACCCTTATGAAGCAATTCCTGTAACTGATCCCTCAAATCCTTCAACTCAGGAGGAGCCATACGATACGGAGGAATGGAAATAGGCTGAGTGACCGACAACAGATCAATGCCAAAATCAATGTCTCTATCAGGCGGCATGCCCGAAGGATCAGCTGGAAACACATCGGGATAATCCCGTACCACTGGAACTAAATCAACAGAAGGGGTATCAACACTGATATCTCTCACATAAGCTAAATATGCGGCACACCCCTTCTCAACCATACGCTGAGCTTTAAGAAAAGAGATAACTCTACTGGGAGTGTGATCTAAAGTACCACTCCACTCAATACGCGAAATACCTGGCATAGCCAGCGTCACGTTCTTGGCGTGACAATCAAGAATAGCAAAATAGGGCGACAACCAGTCCATGCCCAAAATAATGTCAAAATCTACCATACTGAGTAACAATAAATTCGCTCTGGTCTCAAAACCACGAATAGCAACCAAACATGACCGATAAACGCGGTCCACAATAAGAGAATCCCCCCACAGGAGTAGAAACATAAACGGGGGCACTCAAAGAATCTCGAGGCACACCCAAATGCGGAGCAAAGTAAGAAGACACATAAGAATAAGTAGATCCTAAATCGAATAGAACTGATACAATCTATAACAAACCATAACAATATTTGTGATGATAGAATCGGAGGCAACAGTTTCGGTACGGGTAGGTGGGGTAGCAACTACGGTTGTAACTAAAGCTTGAGAACTCTGCGGGGCGCGCTGTGGTCGAGAAGTCTGTGGAGGTGCACTCCTCCCAAGTCTAGGGTAATACCTCACCACATGGAATATGTCGCCACACTCAAAGAAACCTCGTGAATGATGTGGCAGTGGGAACTGTGCGGTACAGGTACTCCAAGACCCCTGAACACCTGAACCTCTATGGGAATTCTGAGATGCAAACTGAGCTGGCTGACCCACAAAACCTCTACCATGACGCACCCTACCTCCAAATTAAGGACCGGAATATCTCCCCGGTCCACGAGGTCTACTCACTCCTTTATACTCTCCCTCCTAACCTCATCTGTCCTCTCTCTCCTGGACCCACCTGTCCTCTACTCGGCGAGAGGTGGTCACCACCCGCTTAACTGGGACCAAATGTTGTGTTGCCATGACACCTGGAACCTGACCAATGGAAACTCGCTGCTCTAGAGTGGGGGCGGCGGGAGTCTGGGACCCTTCCCCAATCAGTGAAGTAGTCGGTACAACCCGAATCAATCCCTCCTGAATCAATGTACCAAACACGCTCAGGAATTGTGCCAAAGTCTCCTGAAGGGCTGGAGTAGTAATTGTAGGCGTGTCAGGTGCCTGAACTCTGGCTGGATCTGCTGGTGGTACCTCGGTGGCAGCTTGCGCAGATGCTCTCGCTGCACCACAGGTGCGTCCTCGACCTCTACCCCGGCCCCGGCCTCTGACGGCTGCAGTAGGGGGCGCGGGTGCCTGATCGTCCCGAGTAGCACGTATCCTCACCATCTATGAGAGAATAGAAGACAAAAGTTTGGAATTGATGTCAAAAATATCGCAAGACAAGGAAACCAAATGAAGTGAAGATTTTTTCTAAATAGTTACATAGCCTCTCGTAGATAAGTACACACGTCTTCGTACCGATCAGCGAGACTCTAATAAACTGGCATGTGTTCTGTGACTCCTATGAACCTAGAGCTCTAATACCAACTTGTCACGACCTCAGTTCATCCTCCATGAACATGTCGTAATAGCACCTAGTCCCTATAACTAGGTAAGCCTAACAATGCGGAAACAACAACCTAACTTGCGGAATAATTAATTAAAACTGAACATATTAAAATAATAACTGCATATAAGGCTACTCGGCCTATACAACTCAGAAGCAATGCTGAAGTCTACAACTCAATCCCAAAACCCGGAAACTCACGGGAAACACAGGCAAAAAGAAATACTGTAAATGCTCTAATCTCCAGAATGTCTACACCAAAAGTATGATAGAATTAAACACTACAGATAGAATAAGGAAATAGACTCTTCAATCTGCGGACACTGCAGATATACCTGGGTGGAGGAACCTGGATCTGCACATGAAAAACATGCGCAGAAGGGGCATGAGTACACCACAATGGTACTCAGCAAGTGCCAAGCCTAACCTCGGTTGGGTAGTGACGAGGAAGGTTAGGGCCCTATTGAGATAAGCATAATATATGATAAGATAAGGAAAAATAGTACAGCTAAAGTCTACAGCGAGAATTCGAACAGGATAAATAAGGAATGCAGTACTAGAAGGTAGAAGCAAAACAATATCAGGGATGCTACTCACAACAGGAAATAATAGCCGGGGATCTCTTGGTATCCCGAGGATCTCTTGGTATCCTCATCATATACACTAGGGATCTCTTGGTATCCTTATCATATACACGAGGGATCTTGGTATCCCGAGGATCTCTTGGTATCCTCAAATCTTACATTTTCATGTGCCAGGGATCTCTTGGTATCCCGCACCTCAGTCTAGAACATAATCAGTACAGGGGGATCTCCCAGGATGTCGTCCCGTAGTCCCAAATTAAAACACACAATGATAGCCCAACACAAAGCTAACTCAGAACAAGTAATAGAAAAGCCTAGCCTAACATGCTTCATGTAATACAACCAAGACAATTTAAGCACTTAAGCAAATAAGTCAAATAAACATGCTTCTCTAAACTAGCATAGGATAAACTTGCGATTCAAAATAAATAGATAAGCAGGAAGAACTTAATTTAAATACTTCAAGTAAAAATGAATTTCCAACAATTAGCTCAAGTACGCGCCCGTCACCTCATGTACAAGGCATTCAATTACCAAATATCATATTCTAAGGGGAAAAGTCCCCCACACAAGGTTAGACAAACCACTTACCTCGAACTGGCTCAAAATCAACTAGAAATCATGCCTTTTCCACGAGTATCCGACTCCAAATGGCCCAAATCTATTCAATTCAATTACATCTTGTAAATAACATCGCAAACAACTGGTTTTACTATTAAATTCAAAGTTACGGCGGGAAATTAGGTAAAATGACCAAAATGCCCTTCAGGCCAACATCTTGGAATTGAATAATTTATACATTTTTAGAACTCTCGTACTCTCACGAGTCCAACCATATAAAAATCTCTCAAATCGGAGGTCAAATACCCACTCAAAACCCAATAGTTTAGCCTATGAAGTTTCACCCAATTTTTCCAATTTTTGATCCCAAATTTGAATTTTAATGATGGATTTAACTACAAAATGATGAAATATAACTAGAAGGGATTTAAGAAACGTTACCCAATAGTCTTCTCTTCAAAACCCTCTGAAAATCGCCCTTTCCCGAGCTCAATTTGATTTTTCTAACTTATGAAATCTAACCCTCGAAATTTCTATATCTGCACAGGCATTTCCTCTTCTGCGGGCAAGGGACCAATTCTGCGGTCCTGCTTATGCGGAAACAAGCCGCTTCTGCGGTTCTCATTAAAAAATGACATCCGCTTCTGTGATTCCACAATCGCATATGCGGTTCCGCTTATGCGAATTTCTAACCATTTCTGCGGTTTCAAACAAAAACTCAAGGGCCGTATCTGCGACTATTATCTTGCAGGTGCAAAACCGCTTCTGCGGTTAAACTTTCGCACCTGTGAAAACTGAAGAAACACTCAAATCCCACTCCTGCGATGAACAGGATGCTTTTACAGAGCTACACCTGCGGAACCCAAACCGCATGTGCGGTTATGATAGGTACCGGCAGTCTTCAGCAATTTTTCAACTTCAAAACCTTCCGTCAACCATCCGAATTCATCCCAATGCCCCCGAGACCTCATGTGATAACCCGACCGGTCGTCTTAAGAATTAATGCCCCGATCCCCAATTAACTGCTTCCCTTAAATTTATTTCTGCTATTCTGATTTGTCGGGACGTTCGGTGTTGGGTTTCGAAGAGTTTTGGGACACTTAGCCCCTAAATGAGAGCTTATGTGTTAAAAAGTGGTCCATAGTTGGAACAGTGTCGAGATAATCTCGGAATGGAAATCCGATGGTTCCGTTAGCTCTGTTAGGTGATTTCGAGGTTAGGAGCGTGTTTGGAATGTATTTTGGAAGTCCGTAGCTCATTTAGGCTTGAAATGCCGAAGTTTGAATTTTTTAAGTTTTCGGTCCGATAGTGAGTTTTTGATCTGAGGGTTGGATTGGAATTTTGAAAGTTGCAGTAGCTCCATCATGTCATTTGGGATGTGTGTGCAAAATTTTAGGTCATTCAGACGTGTTTTGGTTAGGCTTTTGATCGAAAGAGTTTTTTGATGAAATTTGAAGTTCTTAGGCTCAAATCCGTCATTTAATCGAGTTTCCAACGTTGTTTTAGTTGTTTTGAAGATTGGTACAAGTTTGAATGAGTTATTAGGCATTATTGGTGCTTTTGATTGAGATCCAGGGGTTCTCGAGGTGATTTCGGGTGGTTAAAGGAAGAATTTGAGAAGTGCGCAGTAGCTGATTTCTTGCTGCTTCTGGTATTTCTACATCTGCGGCTTGGGAACCGCAGATGCGGCACCGCAAAAGCAGCTAGATGGCTGCAGAAGAGGCTATTTCCCCTTTCCCTCAGAAACTGCAGAAGCGGTTCTTCTCCCGCATAAACGGAGCCGCATAAGCGGAGCCGCAGAAGCGAAGCCCAGTGGCCCCCAGTTTTTGCAGAAGCGGATTGTCCCTCGCAGATGCGCTTTTGCACCTGCTGCTTCTTTATCGTAGATATGGTCGTGGCTATTTAATTGAAGACCGCATAAGCGGCTTGTTTCCGCAGAAGCGGTCCCTTGTCCGCAGAAGCAGAAATGCCTGTTCTGATATAGAAAATTCGAGGGTTTGATTTCATAAGTTAGAAAAATCAAATTGAGCTCGGGGAAGGGCGATTTTCAGAGGGTATTGAAGAGAAGATTATTGGGTAATGTTTCCTTAATCCCTTCTAGTTATATTTCATCATTTTGTAGTTAAATCCATCATTAAAATTCGAATTTGGGATCAAAAATTGGAAAACATTGGGTGAAACTTTATAGGCTAAACTATTGGGTTTTGAGTGGGTCTTTGACCTTTGATTTGAGAGATTTTGATATGGTTAGACTCGTGAGAGTACGAGGGTTCTGAAAATATGAAAATTATTCAATTCCGAGACATTGGCCTGAAGGGAATTTTGGTCATTTTACCTAATTTCACGTCGTAGCTTTGAATTAAATAGCAAAACCAGTTGTTTGCGATGTTATTTACAATGTGTAATTGAATTGAATGGATTTGGACCATTTGGAGTCGAATACTCGTGGCAAGAGCGTGATTTCTAGTTGATTTTGAGCCGGTTCAAGGTAAGTGGCTTGTCTAACCTTGTGTGGGGGACCTTTCCCCTAAGGATATGATATTTGGTAATTGAATGCCTTGTACTGAGGTGACGAGCACGTACTTGAGCTAATTGTTGGAAATCCATTTTTACTTGAAGTATTTAAATTGAGTTCTTCCTGCTTATCTGTTTATTTTGAATTGCAAGTTTATCCTATGCTAGTTTAGAGAAGCATATTTATTTGACTTATTTGCTTAAGTGCTTAAACTATCTTGGTTGTATTACGTGAAGCATATTAGGCTAGGCTTTTCGATTACTTGTTCTGAGTTAGCTTTATGTTGGGCTATCATTGTGTGTTTTAATTTGGGACTACGGGACGGCATCCCGGGAGATCCCCTTATACTCATTATGCTCTGGACTGAGGTGCTGGATACCAAGAGATCCCTGGCACATGAAAATATAAGATTTGAGGATGCCAAGAGATCCTCGGAATACCAAGAGATCCCTCATGTATATGATAAGGATACCAAGAGATCCTCGGGATACTAAGAGATCCGTCGTGTAAATTATAAGGGTACCAAGAGATCCTCGGGATACCAAGAGATCCCCGGCTATTATTTCCTGTTGTGAGTAGCATCCCTGATATTGTTTTGCTTCTGCCTTCTAGTACTGCATTCCTTATTTATCCTATTCGGATTCTCGCAGTAGACTTTAGTTGTACTATTTTTCCTTATCTTATCATATATTATGCTTATCTTAGTAGGGCCCTAACCTTCCTCGTCACTACCCAACCGAGGTCAGGCATGGCACTTACTGAGTACCGTTATGGTGTACTCATGCCCCTTCCGCGCATGTTTTTTTTTTCATGTGCAGATCCAGGTTCCTCCACCCAGGCATACTATTTTTGAGGCAGAGAGATCTAGCGAAGACTTTGAGGTATATCTACAGCGTCCGTAAACCGAAGAGCCTCCTTCCTTATTCTATCCGCAGTGTTTAAATTCTATCATACTTTTGATGTAGACATTCTGGAGATTAGAGAATTTACAATATTTCTTTTAGCCTGTGTTTCCCGTGAATTTCTGAGTTTTGGGATTGAGTTGTAGACTTCCGCATTTCTTTTGAGTTGTATAGGCCGAGCGGCCTTATATGCAGTTATTATTTTAATATGTTCAGTTTTAATTAATTATTCCGCAAGTTAGGTTGTTGTTTCCGCATTGTTAGGCTTACCTAGTTATAGGGACTAGGTGCCATCACGACATGTTCATGAAGGGTGAACTGGGGTCGTGACAAGTTGGTATCAGAGCTCTAGGTTCATAGGAGTCGCGGAACATAGGCCAGTTTATTAAAGTCTCGTTGATCGATACGGAGACGTCTGTACTTATCTACGAGAGGCTATGTAACTATTTAGGAAAAATCTTGATTTCATTTGAATTCCTTGCCGTGCGATATTTTTGACATCAGTTCTAAACTTCTGTCTTCTATTCTCTCACATATGGTGAGGATACATGCTACTCAAGATGATCAGGCACCCGCGCCCCCTACTGCAGCCGTCAGAGGCCGGGACTGGGGTAGAGGTCGAGGACGCACACGTGGTGCAGCCAGAGCACCTGCGCAAGCTGCCGCCGAGGTACCACCAGCAGATCCAGTCGGAGCCCAGGCACCTGCCACACCTACTACTGCCACTACTACTCTAGCGCTCCTGGAGACCCTAGCTCAGTTCATGAGCATGTACACCACCTTAGCTCAGGGAGGGTTGCTTCCCCTTGCCGCAGCCACATCCCAAGCTGGGGGAGGAGCACAGACTCCCGCCGTCCGCACTTCTGAGTAGCGAGTACAGGTTTAGCAGGCTCTCAAGATTATTCCCGCACTACCTGCAGTGCCAGTACAGCCCGAGGATGGGTCAGCTGCTTCAGAGGACGAGCAGCGAAGACTTGAGAGGTTCAAGAAGTATGATCCCCCAGTGTTTAGTAGGTTAGCATCAGACGATGCCTTGGTATTTCTAGATGAGTGTCACCATATTCTTCGCACTATGGGTATAGTAGAGTCCAGCGGGGTTTCTTTCACTACTTTTTAGCTTCGGGGAGCCGCCTATGATTGGTGGCGCACTTATGAGATAGACAGTCCAGTCGAGGCTGCTTTACTAACTTGGACCCAGTTCTCGGATGTGTTTATGAGGGATTTTTGTCCCCAGAGTCTTAGGGATGCATGGTGTGCAGAGTTTGAGCATTTGCGCGAGGGTGCTATGACCGTTTCGGAGTATGCTATCCGTTATACCAGATTGGCCAGGCATGCACCAGCTTTTGTTGTTACAGTTCGGGAGAGAGTTTGCAGGTTCGTTGAGGGTCTTATCCTACCCATCAGATCTAGCATGGCTCGAGAGTTGGAGATGGACATTCCTTATCAGCAGGTAGTGAGCATTGCTAGGAGGATTGAGGGTATGCTCGCCAGAGAGCGAGGGGAGAGGGAGGCCAAGAGGTCTCGAGAGTCAGGTCATTACTCTAGTGCCCATATCCCATCAGCATGTCATCATGGTAGGGGTTATGTGGGTCGCCCCGTTCATTCAGCTCTTCCAGCAGCCAGCAGTGCTCCAGCTCTGCCTATACCTCAGGAGCCTTACTATGCACCTCCAGTTTCTAGCGCGCCTCCTGCGCGGGGTGCATTCAGAGGTCAATCCAGTAGGTCTGGCCTGAGCCAATCACAGCCACCGCGCCCTCCTAGAGCTTTTTTTGAGTGTGGAGATACCCGCCACATGGTGAGGGATTGCCCTAGACTTGGGAGGAGTGCGCCCCCTCAGACTTCTCAGCCACAGCGCGCTCAGCAGAGTTCTCAGGCCATGATTACAGCTCCAGCTGCTACCCCACCTGCCCAACCGGCTAGAGGTGGAGGTCGGGGAGATAGAGGTCGTGCTCGAGAGAGGGGTCGAGCCAGATATTATGCTATTCCTGCTCGTACTGAGGTTGTTTCCTCTGACTCTGTCATTACAGGTATTATACTGGTTTGTCACAGAGAGGCATCAGTTCTATTTGATCCATGCTCTACTTATTCTTATGTGTCTTCTTACTTTGCTTCGCATTTGGGTGTGCCTCGGGATTCTTTGAGTGCCCCCATTTATGTTTCTACTCCTGTGGGAGATTCTCTTATTGTGGACTGCGTTTATTGGTCATGTTTGGTTACTATTCATGGTTTTGAGACCAGAGCAGATTTATTGTTACTCGGTATGGTGGATTTTGACATTAGTTTGGGCATGGATTGGTTGTCGCCCCATTTTGCTATTCTTGATTATCACGCCAAGATCGTGACGCTGGCTATGCCAGGTATTCCGCGTATTGAGTGGAGTGGTACTTTAGATCACACTCCCAGTAGAGTTATCTCTTTTCTTAAAGCTCAACATATGGTTGAGAAGGGGTGTGCCGCGTATTTAGCTTATGTGAGAGATGTCAGCGTTAATACCCTTTCTGTTGATTCAGTTCCAGTGGTACGGGATTATCCCGATGTATTTCCAGCTGATCTTTCGGGCATGCCGCCTGATAGAGACATTGATTTTGGCATTGATCTATTGCTGGGCACTCAGCCCATTTCCATTCCTCCGTATTGCATGGCTCCTCATAAGTTGAAGGAGTTGAAGGATCAATTGCAGGAATTGCTTGGTTAGGGTTTTATTCGGCCTAGTGTTTCACCGTGGGTGCTCCTGTCTTGTTTGTGAAGAAGAAGGATGGTTCTATGCGTATGTTTATTGATTATTGCCAGTTGAGCAAAGTTACAATGAAGAACTGTTATCCTTTGCCTCGTATTGATGATCTGTTTGACCAGCTTCAGGGCGCACAGGTGTTTTCTAAGATTGACTTGTGCTCAGGTTACCATCAGTTGAAGATTCGAGAGCCAAATATCCCGAAGACTGCCTTCAAGACTCGGTATGGTCATTACGAGTTCCTTGTTATGTCATTTGGGCTGACCAATACCCCAACAGCTTTCATGCATTTGATACACAGTATATTCAGGCCATATCTTGACTCATTCGTTATTATTTTTATTGATGATATTCTGGTGTATTCCCGGAGTCGGGAAGATCATGAGCAGCACTTGAGGACCGTGCTTCAGACCTTGAAGGAGAAGAAGTTATATGCTAAGTTCTCAAAATATGAGTTTTGGCTGAGTTCTGTGGCATTCTTAGGCCACGTGATTTCGAGTGAGGGTATTCAGGTGGATCCGAGGAAGGTAGAGGCCGTACAGAGTTGGCCAAGGCCGTCCTCAACTATAGAGATTCGCAGTTTCCTTGGTTTGGCAGGCTACTACCGTCTTTTTGTGGAGGGATTTTTATCGATTGTGGCCCCTATGACTAGATTGACCCAGAAGGGTGCCCCATTTCAGTGGATAGAGGAGTGTGAGGCGATCTTTCAAAAGCTCAAGATAGCTTTGACTACAGCCCCAATTTTGATGCTACCTATCGATTTGGGGGCTTATACTATATATTGTGACTCCTCGAGAGTTGGCCTTGGAGCGGTGCTGATGCAGGACGGTAGGGTGATTGCCTACGCGTTCAGACAGTTGAAGATACATGAAAAGAATTACCCTATCCACGACCTTGAGTTAGCTGCCATTGTTTATGCCTTGAAGATCTGGCGTCAATATTTGTACGGTGTGCCTTGTGAGATCTATACTGACCACCGGAGCTTGCAGCACTTACTCAAGCAAAAGGATCTAAATATGCGTCAGAGGAGGTGGTTAGAGTTGCTGAAGGATTATGACATTACTATTCTGTATCACTCTGGCAAGGCCAATGTGGTGGCGGATGCCTTGAGTCGTCGGGCAGAGAGTTTGGGTAGTTTGGCATATTTACCAGCTTCAGAGAGGCCTATAGCGATGGATGTTCAGGCCTTAGCCAGCCAGTTTGTGAGATTGGATCTTTCGGAGCCCAGTCGGGTTCTAGCCTGTGTGGTTTCCCGGTCTTCCCTATTTGATCGTATCCGGGAGCGGCAGTATGATGACCCACATTTGCTTGTCCTTCAGGACAAGGTTTAGCGTGGGGATGCCAGAGATGTGACCATTGGAGATGACGGGGTATTGAGGTTGCAGGGCCAGATTTGTGTGCCCAATATTGATGGTCTTCGAGAGTTGATTCTAGCAGAGGCCCATAGTTCGCGGTATTCCATCCATCCGGGTGCCGCGAAGATGTATCAGGACTTGAGGCAGCACTATTGGTGGAGGCGGATGAAGAAAGATATAGTTGGTTATGTGTCTAGATACCTCAACTGCAAGCAAGTGAAGTATGAGCACCAGCGCCCAGGTGGGTTGCTTCAGCAGATAGAGATCTCGGGATGGAAATGGGAGCGCATCACCATGGACTTTGTATCGGGTCTCCCACGGACCTTGAAGAAGTTTGATGCCATTTGGGTCATTGTGGATCGACTGACCAAGTCCGCTCATTTCATTCATGTGTGTACCACTTATTCATCGGAGCGGTTGGCGGAGATTTATATCCAGGAGATCGTCCGTCTGCATGGTATTCCAGTTTCTATTATTTCAGACAGAGGTACCCAATTTACATCGCGGTTTTGGAGAGCCGTGCAATAGGAGTTAGGCACACGGGTGGAGTTGAGCACAGCATTTCTCCCCCAGACGGACGGACAGTCCGAGCGCACTATTTAGATTCTTGAGGATATGCTCCGTGCGTGTGTGATTGAGTTTGGAGGGTCTTAGGATCATTTCTTGCCATTGGTGGAGTTTTCTTACAATAACAGTTATCAGTCCAGCATTCAGATGGCGTCGTATGAGGCTTTATATGGTCAGAGGTATAGATCTTCGGTGGGCTGGTTTGAGCCGGGTGAGGCCAGGCTATTGGGCACAAAGTTGGTTCAAGATGCGTTGGAAAAGGTTAAGATGATTCAGGATAGACTCCGTACAGCTCAGTCCAGACAGAAGAGTTACGTGGACAGGAAGGTTCGTGATGTTTCATATATGGTTGGTGAGCGAGTTCTGCTTCGGGTTTTGCCTATGAAAGGCGTCATGAGGTTTGGGAAGAAAGGAAAGTTGAGTCCGAGATTTATTGGCCCTTTTGAGATCTTGAGGCGAGTTGGGGAGGTTGCCTATGAGCTTGCCTTACCTCCCAGTTTGGCCAGAGTTCATCCGGTATTTCATGTTTCTATGCTCTGGAGGTATCACGGTGACCCGTCGCACGTGTTGGGTTTCAGTTCAGTCCAGTTGGACAAGGATCTATCTTATGTCGAGGAGCCAATGGCTATATTGGACAGGCAGATCAGAAAGTTGAGGTCAAAGAACATAGCTTCAGTGAAGGTTCAGTGGCGGGGTTAGCCGGTCGAGGAGGCGACTTGGAAGACCGAGCAGGATATGAGTAGCAGTTACCCACATCTTTTCACTACTTCAGGTATGTTCTCTATGCTCGTTCGAGGACGAACGAATGTTTAAGTGTAGGAGGATGTGACGACCCGGCCAGTCGTCTTAAGAATTAACACCCCGATCCCCTATTAACTGCTTCCCTTAAGTTCATTCTGCTATTCTAGTTTGTCGGGACGTTCGGTGTTGGGTTTTGGAGAGTTTTGAGACACTTAGTCCCTAAATGAGAGGTTAAGTGTTGAAAAGTGGTCCTTAGTCGGAACAATATGGAGACAACCTTGGAATGGATATCCGATGGATCCGTTAGCTCTGTTAGGTGATTTCGGGGTTGGGAGCGTGTTTGGAATGTATTTTGGAAGTCCGTACCTCATTTAGGCTTGAAATGCCGAAGTTTGAATTTTTGAAGTTTCCGGTCCGATAGTGAGTTTTTATCCGAGGGTCGGATTGGAATTCCGAAAGTTGCAGTAGTTCCATCATGTCATTTGGGGCGTGTGTGCAAAATTTCAGGTCATTCGGGCGTGTTTTGGTTAGGTTTTTGATCGAAAGTGTCTTTTGATGAAATTTTAAGTTCTTAGGCTCAAATCCGTGATTTAATCGCGTTTTTGACGTTGTTTTAGGTGTTTTGAAGATTGGTACAAGTTTGAATGAAGTATTAGGTGTTATTGGTGCTTTTGATTGAGGTCCGAGGGTGTCGGGGTGATTTCGGGTGGTTAACGGAAGAATTTGAAAAGTGTGCAGCAGCTGATTCCTTGCTACTTTTGGTATTTCCGCATCTGTGGCTTGGGAACCGCAAATGCGGCATTGCAGAAGCGGCTAGATGGCCGCAGAAGAGGCTCTTGCCCCTTTCCCTCAGAAACCGCAGAAGCAGTTCTTCTCCCGCATAAGCGGAGCCGTAGAAGCGGAGTCGCATAAGCAGCTTATCCATCGCAGAAGTGAAGCCCAGTGGCCCCCTAGTTTCCGCAGAAGCGGATTGTCCCTCGCAGATGCACTTCCACGCCTGCGGCTTCTTTATAGCAGATGTGGTCCTGGCCATTTAATTGAAGACCGCAGAAGCGGCTTGTTTCCGCATAAGCAGGACCGCAGAAGCGATCCCTTATCCGCAGAAGCGGAAATGCCTGTTCTAATATAGAAAATTTGAGGGTTTGATTTCATAAGTTAGAAAAATCAAATTGAGCTCGGGGAAGGGCAATTTTCAGAGGGTTTTGAAGAGAAGATTATTGGGTAACGTTTCCTTAATCCCTTCTAGTTATATTTCATTATTTTGTAGTTAAATCCATCATTAAAATTCGAATTTGGGATCAAAAATTGGAAAAAAAATTGGGTGAAACTTCATAGGCTAAACTATTGAGTTTTGGGTGGGTGTTTGACCTCTGATTTAGGAGATGTTTATATGGTTAGACTCGTGAGAGTATGAGGGTTCTGAAAATCTAAAAAATATTCGATTCTAAGACGTTGTCCTGAAGGGCATTTTGGTCCATTTACCTAATTTCATGTCGTAGCTTTGAATTAAATAGCAAAACCAGTTGTTTGTGATGTTATTTACAATGTGTAATTGAATTGAATAGATTTGGGCCATTTGGAGTCGGATACTCGTGGAAAGAGCATGATTTCTAGTTGATTTTGAGCCGGTTCGAGGTAAGTGGCTTGTCTAACCTTGTATGGGGGGGACCTTTCCCCTTAGGATATGATATTTGGTAATTGAATGTATGGTACGTGAGGTGACGAGCGCTTGAGCTAAATGTTGGAAATCCATTTTTACTTGAAGTATTTAAATTGAGTTCTTCCTGCTTATCTGTTTATTTTGAATTACAAGTTTGTCCTATGCTAGTTTAGAGAAGCATGTTTATTTGACTTATTTTCTTAAGTGCTTAAACTGTCTTGGTTGTATTACCTGAAGCATGTTAGGCTAGGCTTTTCTATTACTTGTTCTGAGTTAGCTTTGTGTTGGGCTGTCATTGTGTGTTATATAATTTGGGACCACGGGACGGCATCCCGGGAGATCCCTCTGTACTGATTATGTTCTGGACTGAGGTGCGGGATACCAAGAGATCCCTGGCACATGAAAATGTAAGATTTGAGGATGCCAAGAGATCCTCGGGATACCAAGAGATACCTCGTGTATATGATAAGGATACCAAGAGATCCTCGGGATACCAAGAGATCCCTTGCGTAAATGATAAGGATACCAAGAGATCCTCGGGATACCAAGAGATCCCTAGTGTATATGATGAGGATACCAAGAGATCCTCAGGATACCAAGAGATCCCCGGCTATTATTTTTTGTTGTGAGTAGCATCCCTGATATTGTTTTGCTTCTGCCTTCTAGTACTGCATTCCTTATTTATCCTGTTTGGATTCTCGCTGTAGACTTTGGCTGTACTGTTTTTCCTTATCTTATCATATATTATGCTTATCTCAATATGGCCCTGACCTTCCTCGTCACTACCCAACTGAGGTTAGGCTTGGCACTTACTGAGTACCGTTGTGGTGTACTCATGCCCCTTCTGCGCATGCTTTTTTTTTATGTGCAGATCAAGGTTCCTCCACCCAGCGTACTATCATCGAGGCGGAGAGATCTAGAGGAGACTTCGAGGTATATCTTGTAAGGCCCCGGAAAAATTTTGCTAAGTAATCTAGGATTTCGTGGTGCCACATAGGCAAATTATAATATTTTATGTGCTATTAACATGGTGTGCATCAATTGGATTTGGTAAATATGTGTATATGTCCTATGGTAAGTAATTTGGGGTCCAAGGAAAGGCCTAAGTCTAAGGAAAATTGGAATAGTTCATAATAGGCTAAGATTCCAAAGGTACTTGCACAAGTCCCCACTTTGAACAAGCACATCTAAATATTTATAATTTATTATGTGATGCGCAACCTATCAAATAAATGGTCTTTGAGTCTAGTTTCTAACGCTTCAAACCGTTCATCATTTGGACATTCCTACGCAAAGTTATGATCAAATTACCAAAGGTTGGAAAATGTTATCCTGTGTCAAATCTGCGACCGCATTCCTGTCGCATTGTTGACTCTGCGGTCGCATTTCTATCGCAGACTGGGCCAGTGTAGCCCAGTTTTGGGCGCCGATTTTTGCGGTGCATTATGCGGCCAGCATTCGCGTTCTGCGGTCCATTCTGCTATAGCAGAATTGACATCGGAGGGTTAATTTTCTAATTTTTATAACCCGACCCCATTTCAATATATAGCCTTTGGGGCTTCATTTGGGGTCATTTTCTACTGATTTTAGAGTGAGGTAAGAGCATTTTAGAGAGAGAAGGAGGAACCCAACATTTAAATTATCCAAACCTTGCATCAATCTTCAAGAATCAAAGAACCCAATCACAAGATCTTCATCTAAGAGGTAAGATTCTATGCCCTAGGTTTTAATTTCGAGTTTGGAGTATAAGATGGGTTATTGAGGTATGATTCTTGGGTGTATTAGTATTGTGTATACATGCATGTACAACTTAGATTTATTGGAAGATTGTTTAACATAGATAAGTAAAGATTTGGTTGGGGAATGAAGGAAAAATTTGAAAAAAATATATTTAAGATTAAGATGCTCAACTAGTATTTGATAAAATGCTCAAATGAGCTAGAATTATGAATATCTTTCTAATTTGTGTTCAATTTTGCTATGTCTAAAAATAGATTGAAGTTGATAGAATTTTTGGAATATCGTAGTAATTAAAGGAAAGTCAAGAAAGGTATGTATGGCTACCCCTTTTTATTAGAAATTGAGCTCTGTCGTCATTTACGAAAGTATGGTAAGAGTTGAATTGGCTAGTGTATTGATTGTTATTACGCATTAATTGATTTGCATGTATCTATACATATTCGTGAAGGATGTGCCTCAATGTGAATAATGTACCAATCTTCACAATTAGAAAATGATAAAAAGTACAGTTATGTGTTGAAGTATTTGGGCTATAAGCCAATATTAAAACAAAGAATTATTCATGCTAGCTATGTGCTCACTTACCTGTGATTGCAACTTGAATTATTTTGTGGTATATGTGTCTATGATCACAACTTGTTAAATGGATATTGAAAAGAGAAACGATGTGATAATGGTGGCCTTGGGTGCCAAGGAATTTATATGATATGTGTGAAAGAAAGATTCAGAGGTGTTGACTAATGAGAAATGAGTAATGCCTAGGCAAGGCGACCTAGTCGATCGGGTCGTGATCGGACACCATGCTGCACACATGGTGGTAATGTGCTGATATTGAATTCCGGAAAGGGAAATGAAATATGGATTGAAAGTAATGCCTCCAATGAGGTGACCTAGCTGGTCGGGTCGTGATCGGACTCCACTCGAGATGGCGGTGGTAATGAGAACAGTGGTGAACATGTGACAGAAATGCCCTAATCTATGTTGTGGAAATTGTATGAAAGGTTATATGAATTGCTTCTTTGATTTGCCCATATTAGTTGCTTGTATCTGTTTGATAGTTCTTTCTAGTAAAATAGTGTTTAGTTACACATACCAGTACAATTCAAATGTACTGACGTCCCTTTTTTCGGGGGCGCTACATTCGTGTTATGATTGTAGGTGGATCTATAGCAGGCACTCCAGTCCACCGGCAGTAGCACCTCCTCCACTTTCCGTCAGCTGCATTGGTGAGCCCCTTTCCTCTCGGGGCCCTGCGTGACTCATGCCACTTTTATTTCGGAGTCTATTTTGGTATTTGTGCAAGGTATAGCCGGAGCCTTGTTGCCGGCATTTCCATATTTTTCTTTAGTTGTATTTAGAGGCTCCGTAGACAGGTTGTGGGTAGTGCCGGGTATTGGAATTAAGATTGAAATATTGATGTTTGGCCACGATTTACAAAACTTGTAATATTTTGACATTTATGATTTAAGCTGCTAATGGAAATGAAATGAAATTGTTAATAAAATACTTACTAAGTATGATTAATAGAGCCTATCTCTTATTTAATTATGAGTTGGGTTGGGTAGTATGTATGAAACCTGTTAGGCTTGCTCAGTCGGGTTTACTCGGTTGAGCGCCGGTCGCGCTCCTCGGATTTTGGAGCGTGACATATCTGCAGTGTCTGCAGACCGAAGAGTCACCTTCCTTATTCTATCCGTAGTGTTTAAATTCTATCATACTTTTGATGTAGACATTCTGGAGATTATAGCATTTACAGTATTTCTTTTAGCCTGTGTTTCCCGTGAGTTTCTGGGTTTTGGGATTGAGTTGTAGACTTCCGCATTTCTTTTGAGTTGTATAGGCCGAGCGGCTTTATATGCATTATTATTTTAATATGTTCAGTTTTAATTAATTATTCCGCAAGTTAGGTTGTTGTTTCCGCATTGTTAGGCTTACCTAGTTATAGGGACAAGGTGCCATCACGACATGTTCATGGAGGGTGAACTGGGATCATGACACCTCAACCAAAAGCATCAATAACACCTAATACCTCATTCAAACTTGTACGAATCCTTAAACCACCTAAAACAATGCCGGAAACTCGAATTAAACAAAGATTTGAGCCTAAGAACTTCGAATTTCATCAAAACACGCTTCCGATCAAAAACCTAACAAAAACACGTCCGAATGACCTGAAATTTTGCACACACATCCCAAATGACATGACAAAGATACTGCACTTCCCGAATTCCAATCCAACCCTTGGATCAAAAACTCTCTATTGGACCGGAAACTTCAAAAATTCAAACTTCGGCATTTCAAGCCTAAATGAGCTACGGACTTCCAAAATGCATTCCGAACATGCTCCCAACCACAAAATCACCTAACGGAGCTAACAGAACCATCAGATTTCCATTCTGAGGTCATCTTTACACTGTTCCGACTACAGATCACTTTTCAACACTTAAGCTCTCATTTAGGGACTAAGTGTCCCAAAACTCTCCAAAACCCAACACAGAATGTCCCGGCAAACCAAAATAGCAGAAATGAACTTAGGGGAAGCAATTAATAGGGGATCGGGGCGTTAATTATTAAGACGACCGGCCGGGTCATCACACCTATTATGTAACTCATCAGTTGGAATTAAATGTTCCTTTATCTCCATCCAAGAGGGATTACATATCACAGTTATAAATAAATCAGGTTTACCGAACTGTTTGCACGAGCGCAATAGCATCCATGTACCGTTGTCGCATATCCCAAGGCCCTCCAGTGAAAGAGCTTGGAAGGAAATTTTGATTCCTAATATTAGAAGTATCGCGTTCACCCAATCGCAAGATATCAAGAAGTCCTTCTAGCATAGCCATCCTAAATAAATGTTGATTGAACGCTATGAAATCCAACCTTTGTGTTTCGAGTTTAATGTATTCATCAACTGAATACTGCTGAAATATTCTTCCAGTATGCAATATTTCATCTTCATCGTCATTTCTCATTTGTAATTTGTAACAATAATACTCACGAATATAAACAGTATCTCTTTGTCGCTATCCCTTTTTAAGAATTTCATCTTCCATTTCAAGATATCCGTCAAGTGACGTAACATTTCTTATACTTGGTATCTCTTCATGATGCGCAGTTCTTAAGTACACAGGACAATTTGCTGGGAGCTTCTTAATACCATAATACCAGCCACTTTGCCCTAACGGAAACAATAGTGGATATTGCACTGCATCATAACAGCTATAATAGTAATTCACTATTTGTGTTTGATCAGTGCGAGGGTAAATTTGAATATGTGGTACATTTAAAGCTATGCCATTATTTTCCTCGGTCCATATTACTGCAATTTCAGATGAAGTCGGCAAATTGTATAATCTCTGGTCCAAATTTAAGTCACATTTGAGGGCTATGTGGAAATATTGAAGGTTCGATACATGTACCAAAGATCGTAAAAACGTAGAATATGGGTTTATTGATAATGTATTCATCAAATCTTTGACTACTGATTCGTGAATTCTGGCGGAATATGCCATCCTATGTGCTAGCTCATTGTAATTATCATAAAAGTATAACTGTATATTTCTTGGTTTGTCATCTGTAGGGTGCAAATTATTTATCCAATGGTACATCTTCCCTTGAACTCTAAATGTGTAGATACCAAAGTTTATCTTTGCTAAATCTTTATCATACTTTACACCAAGTGAGGTGAATGCAAAAAGGTTATTATACGTTCTAATATATGTTCGAAAGTGTTTAGACTTCATATTGTTTCCAAGAAATAAATTTCGCAGCTTGGTAGGCATTTGATGAGAATTTAACTTTATTGTTCCACTACCACAACAAAATACAGGTGGTTCATATTCAAATCTCTTTGCTGCGCAAAATTTGCAGATTGGAACTTTCTTCAGCGGAACATAGTTTGAATGCAACCGACCAGTAATTGGAGCAAACTTTGTAGTTGGTGCACGACCTATATGTTGGAAATAGACGGTTAAAACTAAGGTGAACGAAAGGAAACAATTATTGTTTTAGCAGACAGAAGAAAACCAAACGAACCTCTACGTGTAACTATTTCGGAGTCTTTGTCACGTAGCTCACCGGGTGCTAATGACGTTGAACCCAAGACCAAGTTAGGTGGTCCTTAGATGGCACCAAATGATAACAAGTAGTATAAAAGTAAGTGTAGAAGGCGGCATACCCACCTTTTCCATAGATAGAAAGTGGCTGCACTACATCTATTTCATTACCCGAAGCAGAAGACGGAAGATGATCCTCAGACGTAGTAAAAGCTACATCGAAGAGAAAGCGTAGAGGAAGTGACTATTTAAAGTGCGAGATAACTTTGCGAGATAAGGTGAAAGCGATGAGAGAACCGTATCTTCTAACTTGGATGCAGAATGTAAGAAGTGTTCGTAGAGCATTCAGGTGAATCCATTATTCCAGTCAGGCAATCCACACAATCCAGTTATATTCTCAGCAGGTGCACGTGTCTTTGACTCTTGGTATTTAAGTCGACGTTGCAGTAGCAACTTCTGCTTTTTCTCTGCGGACATCGCTTTGTATTTTTCGTGCCTGTTGATATTCCTATCTGTTTCCGATAGAGGTCGCTTGTTTTTTTTTATATGATCCATCAGATCGTAGTATCTACTCTTGAATGATACTGCGCAAATTGTCATAGCCTTATAGAATTGTATTAATTTTTATCACCGAGATGCATATCACAGGGCACGGAGTGACAAAATCGAGACTATCTTTGAACAGATATAGTTACCCTAAGGAAGACAATATGGGAAGCGATTCATAATGTTATGGTATGCTTTCGAAAAAGAAGTACGTTTTGGCTATTAGTTTTCACACAAGTAATATTGGAGTAAAGTGAAATACCTATGGACATCAACTTTTTGTACCTATAGGGGAACTGTTATAATTATTTGTAAAAAAAATTTCTTCGTGGTGTAACATATGCGCAAAGGGACTTTTCCAAAGGTATAGCTTCGCTAACTAAATGGAAAAAATTTAACTAAAACATGACCCGAAGTGAAATAAAAGAAAGTGAACACCGTGATACGACATCAAAAACTAAAGACCGAATATCTCAAGCCAAAATTTTTATTACGCACATAAATCAGTTTACAAGCAAGGAATAAACAAAGTAAATGTACAGAAGAAAATAGTGGACATTAGTAACCATTGGTAGTACAGTGGAAATGAGCACAGTGAACGCGTTAATATGACCCAACGTGCAAAAATGTACGAAAATAAGATAGTTGGTTACCTTTATAGTGCTGACCTTCTTCTGCAAGTATGTTAATTGTACTGAACGTAGGAGAAACGTCAGCAATTCTACAAAGCCAAAAAATAATTTTAGTCATAATTCACCGATCAGGAATTTTATTCATAGGGAATATGAAGGCAATCAGAAAAGTTGAACGTAGAAGTATTACTGCAAAAATATCGACATCATAGAGCTTTTAGGAGCGCAGTATTAGGCTTTATAAGATTATCAAGCCAAGATATCTTGAAAATAAAGGCAACTTTACTGAAAAAGAAAGGATGGGTCAATTTGTCTTCGAAATTTCAATAAATATTTATCAACAGTCCTATAAGAACGTTCAGATAAAGTCAATTCAATTCCATAATCATTATTGCATAAAACTTGGACATTGACAGTAAATTGTCCATTCAAATTATTTACATTCGTTTAACAATGGCTTCTACTTTTCTCATAGAGGAGCTTAAGATTCATTTAGTTTTTTCCAAGTATATCATCCGACCGTTAATTGCACCAAAGACAACAAAGTGGCAAATTTACATTCAAAAACTATTGAAGAACTTTTGGCTCCACAAGTAAGAGAAGCTCCAAATAACTGTGAAAGAATATTTGAAAGTGCAAAACTCCGTACAAGATAAAGTATTTTCTTCGGTTAGATTCTAGAGAGGCTTGCCTTACGCAAAGAAATATTCAAAGAACGGGTTTACAATCAAGTCACATGTGCCCTCTTTGCCGTGACCACTCGGAAGGCAACAATCGTGTTTTTATTTGTTGCAAGGTTTCTAGGCAGCTGTGGGTTTTTATCTTCAGCTTACTGGGCATGAAATGGTGCTTCCCAGATAATATGTTGCCCTTCTTTAAGAGACGCACAAATTAGGGTTGATCAACATAGAGCAACACCGCTTTGGTC
Source organism: Nicotiana glauca (assembly GCA_026770625.1). Lineage (NCBI taxonomy): Eukaryota > Viridiplantae > Streptophyta > Magnoliopsida > Solanales > Solanaceae > Nicotiana > Nicotiana glauca. The sequence continues at coordinate 7,583 of MU721651.1, read as the reverse complement.
AGTTGGATTGTTCATACCAACCAACGCTTGTTTTATGTTGGTTTTTCTGATATAATACTACTCTGCCATTACTTATCAAAAAAAAATTATTTATATTGGCATTTTTGTAGGTTTTATACTAATACTAAATTTCTTTACCTTGAACTGAAATATCTCATACAGGACTCTCTATCTCAAATTTACAGCCATCCAACGGTAGTATTTAATTTTACATTCAGCAGTTTTATATATTTTTCTCTTATATCTACCACAAGCCTAAACACATAAATTATATTAAGTTTTTAGTAGTTTGGGGGGAAAAGGAATTTGCACTCAATCTTTACTTGCACTGATGCTTTAGAACAACCACAAGTACAAATAAATTTCTGGGATGTCTACTATTGTCATAAGAATCGTTGGGAAGAGTACCCCCTAAAATCCATAAATCTATTTGCATATCACCAAGTTCATTTTTTGGGCTATAATTATCCATTATCATATGAACATAAAAAAGTGATCCCATTATCCAATCTCCTTTTTACTAAAGAATATAGAAGTAATACCAGTGTCAACCAGATGGCAAAAATGTCCAAAAGTAAGATATGTAAGAGCAGATACGGCAACACTACTGCAAGCGGTGCACAGAAAAACGACAAAGAAAATGCAAAAGCATTTGACACAATGAAGCATCAGCTCACGACATATCAAATGTGCACATATATGAGTCAGGATAAACTGACATAATAAATTAATTGTTATGCTTTTTAATCTTTTAGTCATGAATGAAATTGAGTGAATAGTCACAACTTTGTAGCAACCTAAAATGTCACTGCATGATAACTCTTATCAACTGCCTTAAAAATAGGGATTATAATATATAACTCTGTTTGGTCGAGCTTACTCCATGTTAACTTTGTTCGGGGCATGGGATGCAACTACAGGTCCATAATTCTTCAATAAAATGTGCCTGAAAGACCAAATTTGTGGAAACTTACTCTTTATGACAGAATGTGGCCTGGACAAACTTTTCAAATATGGTATGTAATTTTCACCTAATAAGCTTAAGAGCTTTCACACCTTTTACTTTAATGTAAACTCTTTCACCTAACCCCCGACATAAGCTCTTTTCAAGAAAACAAATAGGTTTGATAACGCCATGAATACACAGAAGTTATAATAAAGAACCTAGTAGAATCTTGTTTAAATTATTCATTTAAGTTTGCTTATAAACATAATAACTTAGAGTTTCAGCAAATGAGCAACGTTTTTTCTATAGAATTTATTATCTACTTAAAGTCAGCTTTTGTTTATTGGTTATGACGGAAAGAATCTCCGAATAGCACTTCAAAGCTTACAAATTTTCATATGACAATTAGCAGAAAAGAATGTTTTTATCAGCTTCAACCTAGCAATATCTGTGATTAGAGTAGCTAATAAGATAACTATGGAAAGGTAATAAAGTCGCAGTGATTTCACATATACTACACAACAGTAAAAGTTAAAACACAATAAAAGGTAAACAGTTGCACATAATTACATTAGAAATACCTAGAGCAATCAAACAAGTTAAGCAAATTTCTTGCAGCATTCTAATTATTTATGCCAATTGTGTGTGAATTTCTTTTCCTTTACTTCCATCCAAGTTTTCTTAAGATTTTATATTTACTTCTGATAACCTCTGCCTCTATTCTTCATCTTTGTTTGTGGGTATGATTTAATTAAAATTGTTGCCATTAGACTCCTTGATATGTGCTTTTGGTTTCAAGGTCTAATCTCTCAGTGAAGGAAACAAAGTTGATTGGCTTTTGGTATCGTTTAAGGGAAAAAGCACATGATTACTTTGTCACAAGAAATTTGTGAGATTTTTTGGTCAACATACAATGAGAATGTTTTTTCAGTTATAAAAAGGTAAGATCTGCAGAAACTCTAAATTTTTTAATCGAAAATCAGTTGTCTTACTGTTACAGGGTTGTGAGATAAAATTAACTCACAGATTACTAACCTAAAAAGAGCATTAGAAACCTGCGACATGCTACCATCACATCTTCTTCCTATGGCCTAAAATAATAAGTTACAAAAACCCATTCATCAACATCCAACTTGTCATAGACATTAAACGATTGTGCAAATAGAACATGAGGTTGGGTAATATAGAACAGAATGAAGAAGAGCTCTTTCTTCGTAATTTGGATAACACTAAATTTTTCGACGAAGGCGCATACAGTAGGAAAGCTCGAGAGTGAACATAAAAAATCTGGTCGGAGGGGGTAGAAAACAAAGCAAGAAGTAGTCACATATTCCAGCCAGCAAGCAGAGACACTAAAAGGAACAGAGCAGTAAGCCAGAAAACCCAAAGCAGAACAGAAGTTGTTGCAGATATTATTAGCGTCACCCCTAATCGGATATCCATCCAAATACAGGTGTTACACATCTGGAGAAACAGATGACAGCAGCAGAAGCAAGAACTGGTTTGTCTTCCACATCGATGGAAAAGGCGCGTATCAGAGAGCGGGCAAACTGAAAAGACTGCTACAGAAAATACAAACCAAGCAGAGTGACAAAAATACCCCGACTTTTGATCCAAAAAAGGGACCTAACTGTAAATGAGAAGCAGGAAGACGAAGAGTCCAACCTGAAGTTGAAGACGATTCTTCTACTGGATAAATTCCCGAAATAACCCTTTTGGACAGCAAGAAGGATGATGAACAAGCCCTTAACTCCCGCTTCTAAATAGTAGTAATACTAGTGGGAATGGCCCGTGCTGAGCTCGGGCCCAAACTTGATTAAAGTAGCAGCTTATATTAATTTATAAAGAAAATAAATTACTTTCTATAGAGAACAACTTGTATTTTGATCAGTTATGTATTGAGATGTGTGAGTTGATTTGTTAAACATTATGGTCTTTGGGATGAAGCGCATCGTAATCCCTTTGAATTATCCTTTGGATGGCAGTAAATTTCTTTCAATTCAGTCTTAGAAAGTTGGATACGTAGCAGAGTGAAGAAAACAAATTCAAGCAAAAAAGGAGGTCATATTTACTGCCAGTCTTTCAACCCACTATTTACATCAGCTACAATACCAATATGTTTTACCAGCTAACAAAAATATATATGTACATGCCAGTAAGTTACACAAAGTGAACTGTGTTGTCCATGTTTTCTGCTTCTTCCAGTTCTGGTGAAAATTCCAGGTGGCAGAACGTCACAGCAGTTCTGCAATTTTCCCTTCATCTTTTGATCAACTATATGCTGCTCTTAATCTTATGGATATTCAATTTCTTGCTCCTATCCTTTATGATATTTTAAAACAACACTATATTAGAGTTTTTATCTATTTTGAACATTCACTCTTCCCTTCTATTTTAAGACAGAATTCTCTGCCTTTATAGTTGAATAAATCCTGCAGCATATTTCTTTAACTGGTTTTATCAGTAAACTACAAATTGAGAAATATATTGCATAATCTTAGTCAGTTATAGCAATACAAGGGAAATAAAAGTGCAAGGTAGAAAGTATAAATCAATCCAAGCACAAGAACGTCTTAGAGTACCTGTACAGATAAAGTAGTACTACTTTATAAGTATTTTTTTATAAGGAATAAAAAGCGTAACAATACTGAATTGAACAAATAGGAACTTAGAGAATACTTTCATAGGTAGCAGTACTATAATATTACTAATGTTTAATGAAAGATAATGCACTTAAAATTTAGCTAACAATGGATTGGCAATATTAGCAACACAATAATGTTTACCAATCACAGGCAAATTAGGAGTTAGCATGAAACTACTTCTTTCTATGTCTGTTCTTTTTGGATTGGTTGCTAGAGGGCGTTCTTTGGAGAGGAAGAATGTGAGCGAAATAGAGCTTGTGAATGAATATAGAATGAAATGCAATATGCAATAGGCCTTTTTTTAAGTTTCTTTTGAGCTGTTTGTGCTGCAATTATAATTTGATAATCAAACAGCAGAAGTCGTAGAAGTTATACTTGAACATGAGTAACAAGCTCCTAAAAGTTTATCACAAGTATGGAACAAAGTAATGAAAAAGTCGAGATAAAGTTTATTAACCTTCATTTTTTCTTGGGGGGGAGGGTCATTATGATGTTGTTGGAAGGGTGAAATATCAAGGTGTCAGACATCTTCAGAGAGGGGAATAAACTGGCGGACCACTTAGCAAACTATGCACTAGATGTTGGCAATATAGTGTGTTTTGACTTCTAGGATATAGAGATAAAAGGCAGGAGGGTTGTGAATAAAGATAAGATGCAATGTCCATCCTTGAGGGTAAAGGTTGCCAACAATTAAGGAGTAAGGAGTTAAGGAAGAATAGGGGACAAGAGAGTTCATTGGATCATCATATTCGAAGCCTTACGGAGGAGGATATGTTGTCACGACCCAATTCACAAACCCGGTCGTGATGGCGTCTCTCGTGAAGATAAGACCAGCCAACAGAATATCAACGCCTCTTTATTATTTAATTAGCATTAATAAGTCTAAAATATTAATAAAATCACCATAAGAGCGAAAGAAAAGAAATAAACAGGGAACCATTCCGACACAGCCCGAAATTGGGATGTCACAAGTCACGAGCTACTACAGAGTTTACTAAAATTCCACAAAACCTGAACTAGGAACAAAGTCTGAAGATAATGTAAATACAGAAGATAAGGGAGAAAACGGGGTTGTGGACGTCGACAGCTACCTCATCACTCCTAGTCCACCTGATCTGGAAGGAATCAGCGCTCAGGAACGAACTCTGCTATGCCTGTATCTGCACACATGGTGCAGGGAGTAATGTGAGTACTCCGACCCAGTGAGTAATAAAAATAAATAACGACTGAGAGCATAAAAATCCCATAAAGTTACAAATAACGCTATCTCAAGCAGTAAAATCAGTTAAGCAGTAAACCAGTAAAAGTATCAGAAATTCCCTTTTAAAATAGTTAACGACAGATGTTCTCATCCAGTAAGAAATAATCAGAAACCTGCCCCTCGGGCGTAATATCAAGCTCTCAGTACAGTATCAGCCCCGTGGGCTCAGTATCAGTCACACAATACAATATCAGCCCCTCGGGCTCACTCTCAAATCACATGGGTACCCGCGCTCACTGTAGGGGTGCAGACTCCGGAGGGGCTCCTACAGCCCAAGCGCTATATCATCATAGGCCTGAAAGCCTATACATATCAACGTGAGGCCTGAAAGCCTTCTCACAATACACTCGAGGCCTGAAAGCCTCCTCACATATCGCTCGAGGCCTGGAAGCCTCCTCACATATCACTCGAGGCCTGAAAGCCTCCTCACATCACTCAATATATCCTCACATATGGCCCTCGGCCTCAATCAGTCCAAAAATAATCACAAGCCCCTCGGGCATCAGTAAAACAATAATGCTCAGCTCAAACACTAGTTCAAATATCAGTTAAAACTCAAGTTGAGTAAAAATATAGCTGAGTTCATGAAAACAGTGTAATTCAAATGGACTGAGTACAAATAATATTTCAAATAGTGAGGAAAAATAGTGATAATAGCTCACGAGAGTTCAACAGTCGGCAATAAGCCCCATGTATGGCAATAAGCCCAAGTCATAGTGAAAAACAACAAGTCATATCCAAATACGCGGTAAAGTATCATCCGGACTGGACCAAGTCACAATCCCTAATAGTAAATGATCCCGTGCTCGTCATTGAACGCGTGTCTCATCTCAACATCGCACCAAGTTGTGCAAATTCGGGGTTTCAAACCCTCATGACATCATTTAAAATCATTACTCACCTAGCCAGCCAAAAGTCTAGCTAGCTATGCCTTTTCCTCTCGAATCGACCTCCTCGTGCGTCGAATTTGATCAAAACCACAAGAAATATGTCACAATATGCTAAAGGAACGTAACCCAATTGAAAAGACTCGAAAAATATCAAAAATCACGAAATTGACAAAACTCGAGCCCGGGGCCCACTTCTCGAAAAATCAGAAAATTCAGACCACCGGATTCCTTATCCCGCCACCAGTCTATACATATCAAATTTTACCAAAATCCGAGCTCAAATGCTCCCTCAAACCTCAAATTTTCTTTCTCTTAAGTTCAAGCCCTAACCTCCATTTTTGACCTCCAATTCCTTGATTTTTCACCCTTTATTCATGTAATAACACATTAGATTTATGTTTTAGGCTCAGAATTCCTTACCTCAATGAAGTCCCTTGATTCCCTCTCCAAAATTGCACAAAAACCTTCAAGTCCGAAGTGAAAATGTTGAGTTCTTTCAAAAATTCGCGAAGATAGAATTTAATACCTCTGAACAGACCTTTTCGCTTCTGTGATAATATTGTCACTTCTGCGACACCGCTTTTGCGGATTCTCTTTCGCTTCTGTGGTTCCTCCAATTTTGCCCAGGATCGCTTCTGCGGTCCTCCAGTCGCACAAGCGAGACCACTTCTGCGGTCCACATGTCCGCTTTTGCGGAAACTTCCCAGGCTCCACCTTTCGCTTCTGCGACTATACCTTCGCTTTTGCGGAACCGCTTCTGCGGTCCATTTCCGCAGAAGCGGAAACAGCAGATACCAGACCCTCCAGCAGTCCTTAAACTCCAAATTTCATCCCGCTAGCCATCCAAAATCACCCCGAGGCCCCCGGGGCCTCAACCAAAAGTACCAATACATCTTAAAACATTATTCAAACTTTCTTCAATCATCAGAACACCTCAACTAACACCAAAATCATCAAATTACATCGAATTCAAGCCTAAGTTCTTCAAAAACTTCCGAAACACGCATTCGATCAAAAAGCCAACCAAATCACCTCCGAATAACCTGAAATTTTGCACGCACTTCCAAAATCACCTAACGAAGCTGTTGCAACTCTCAAAATTTCATTCCAACCCTCGGATCAAAATCTCACCTATCAACCGGAATTCGCCAAAATACTAACTTCGCCAATTCAAGCTTAATTCTACATCGGACCTCCAAAATAAATTTCGATCATGCTCCTAAGTCACAATCATCCCCCGAAGCTAACCGAATCACCAGAAATCACATCCGAGCCCTCTAACTCAGTGGTCAACATCCGATTAACTTTTCCAAAACAAACCTTCCTTAAAGAGACTAAGTGTCTCATTTCCATCCAGAATCAATCCAAATCAACTCATTCACCCAAGACTCGTATAATAACACATAAGGGAGCAGAAAATGGGGGAAACGGGGCGATAGCTCACGTGACGACGGGCCGGGTCGTCACATCCTCCCCAACTAAAACAAACGCTCGTCCTCGAGCGGGTCAAGAAACATACCTGGAGTCACAAACATGTGAGGATATCTACTCTGCATCTCCCGCTCGGTCTCCCAAGTAGCCTCCTCCGCAGGCCGACCTCTCCACTGCACCTTTACCGAAGCTATATCCTTTGATCTCAACTTTCGAACCTGATGACCCAAAATAGCCACTGGCTCCACTAAATCATCATCCAACTGAACTGTACTGAAGTCCAAAACATGGGATGGGTCCCCAACATACTTCCGGAGCATAGATACGTGAAACATCGGATGCACGCCCGACAAGCTAGGTGGCAAGGCAAGCTCATAAGCCACCTCCCCAATCCTCCTAAGTACCTCAAA
>MDKF010458794.1:0-18019 GCA_026770625.1 Nicotiana glauca | reverse complement strand
CTATGCGATCGCAGGAAGGCTAATGCGATCGCATAGAAGGATTTGGGAACCCCTGAACTTTGCTCTATGCGATCGTAGCTATGCCTATCCGATCGCATAGAAGAAAATCCATGTGCACCTGCTGCAGATTTTTTGCAGCTTTTCCAAGTCCAAAACCACCCCGTTACCTATCCGAAACTCACCCGAGCCCTCGGGGCTCCAAACCAAATATGTACTCTGACTCAAAAACATCATACGAACTTGCTCGAGTGATCAAATCGCCAAAATAACATCAAAATCAATGAATTGAGCCTTAAAACCCAAGAAATCTTTCAAAATTTCATAACTTCTAAATTTTCCAATTTAAGCCCGAAACACGTCAAACGACGTCCGTTTTCAACCAAACATTACAGGAAGCACTTAACCAATATTTATGACCTATACCGGGCATCGAAACCAAAATACGAGCCCGATACCATTACTTTTTGATCATATTTCATTTTCATTTTCCTTAAAAAATTTCAGAAAACAATTTAACAGAAAAAATCATTTCTCGGGCCTGGGACCTCGGAATTCGATTCCGGGCATATGCCCAAGTCCCATATTTTTCTACGGACCTTCCGAGATCGTCAAATCACGGGTCCGGGTCCGTTTACCAAAAATGTTGACCAAAGTCAACTATATCAATATAAATGTCAAAATTCTTCAAATTTTTCACATAATTCATATATTTCAACATAAAAAATTTTCGGCTTCGTGTCCGGACTGCGCACGCAAATCAAGGCAACTATAAATGAGGTTTCCAAGGCCTCAGAAGCTCGAAATGACTGAGAAAGCAAGTGATGACCCTTTGGGTCGTCACACTTAAGCCCCCTTCCCTTTAGGATTAGTAGTCCATTTGCCTCCGGGACTAATAGGATGGGGACGGGTAGTAGCATGCAATAAGTGAGCGATACCATTCTGCGCTCTAATACCTTAAACGGGGTGGGAAGGTAGACATGGAGATGATGATTACACGATAACACTATGCGTACAATTGGGTACCGGTGTTGTGCGAATGATCCATGTAATGTATAAACCTAGGACCCCCCTCCCTCTTTATTAGTTTAATAATCTTCAGATTTTTAAAGGCTAGTTCAACTTTTGTTTCTTATACGTCTTTCAAGTTATTTGCACCAATTATTTGACCCCTTACCTTTACTTGCGTATCTCTTCAATCACAAAATTGTTTCCTTCCTGAATTTTAGCACTCTTTTTATGCTTCTTATTTGTAATACTTGCTTGTTTATTCATGTTTTGCATTTAAAGTCACAATTGTAGCATGGCCGGGAACCACACTAGTGGATATTGAGGGGTTCCTAACACCTTTCCCTCGAGATAATTTCGAGCCCTTACCCAAACTCTGGTTTTCATCTTTAATTCTTTTAAAAGTGTCCTAATGCACTATAATCATTAGGTGGCGACTCTCCAAAAATCCAAAACCCAATTCCCAAACGGGAATAGAGTTGTCTTCCCAAATGTCATAAACCCGATTTCGATTCCGCGAGGAAAAGGGGGTGTCGACAATAGAGTGGCCAATGCATCGGCGAACTCATTCTGAACTCTGGGAACATACCAGAATTCTATCTTTGTAAACCTCTTCCTCAACTCCTGTACGTGATGCAACTATGGGAGTATCTTGGAGTTCTTGGTTGCCCACTCTTCTCGAACTTCATGTGTGAGCAAGTCGGAATCCCTGATCACTAGTAACTCCTAAATGTTCATGTCAATGGCCAGCCTAATCCCCAAGATGCAGGCTTCGTACTCGGCCATGTTGTTGGTGCACGGGAACCTGAGTTTGGCGGACACCGGATAATGTTGACCTATTTCTAACACTAGAACTGCTCCTATGCCAACTCCTTTAAAGTTTGCTTCTCCGTCGAAAAACATTCTCCAGCCGTGTCTTCTCCTATGAAAGATACCTCCTCATCAGGAAAATACGTCTTTAGAGGCTCGTATTCTCCGCCCATGGGGTTTTCGGCTAGTGATTCTCCTTTGATCGCTTTCTGGGTTACGTAGACAATATCAAATTCACACAGCAAGATTTTCCATTTGGCTAGCTTGCCCATGGGCATGGTCTTCTGAAAGATGTACTTCAGTGGATCCATCCTTGATATAAGATAAGTAGTATAGGCACAGAAATAATGCCTCAACTTTTGAGCTACCAAGTCAGAGCACAACAAGTGCATTCTAGCAGGGAATACCGGGCCTTGTACGGGGTGAACTTCTTGCTGAGATAGTAGATGGCTTGCTCCTTGCTCCCCATTTTATCATGTTGTCCTAAAACACAGCCGAATTCTCCATCCAGTACTGCAAGGTAGAGCAATAGCGGTCTACCTGGTCCGGGCAGGACCAGGACTGGCAGCGTTGACAGGTATTCCTTGATTCTGTCGAAGGCCTTTTGATAATCATCAATCCATTTAGTGGCGGCGGCCTTCTTCAACATCTTAAAGATTGGTTCACAAATGACAGTGGACTGGGCTATGAACCGGCTGATGTAGTTGAGTCTCCCCAAGAAACTCATAACCTCTTTCTTGTTCTTTGGCGGTGGTAATTCTTGAATGGCTTTGACCTTTGATGGATCGAGTTCTATTCCTCGTCGACTTACGATGAACCCAAGTAGTTTTCCAGCAGGAACCCCGAATGCACACTTGGCGGGATTCAGTTTCAGGTTATACCTTCTCAATCTGTTGAAGAACTTTCTTAAATCTTCCATGTGGTTAGTGGCTTTCTTGGATTTGATGATGACATCATCTACATACACCTCGATCTCTTTGTGTATCATGTCATGGAAAATAGTCGTCATGGCCCTTATGTAGGTGGCCCTAGCATTCTTTATTCCAAATGGCATCATCTTGTAACAATACATTCCCCATGGCATAATGAAAGCCATTTTCTCCGCATCTTCTTCGTCCATCCATATCTGATGGTACCCAGCAAAACAATCGACGAATGACTGCAGCTCGTGCTTGGCACCATTGTCGATCAGGATGTATATGTTCGGCAATGGGAAGTCATATTTCGGACTGGCCTGGTTGAGGTCCCAATAGTCAATACAGACTCTGACCTTCCCGTCCTTCTTTGGCACTGGCACAATGTCGGGTACTCCACTACCCTGAGGACCTTGGCTTTGACTTGTTTGGTAACTTCTTCCTTGATTTTCAAACTCATGTCTGGCTTGAACTTTCTGAGCTTCTGCTTTATTGGTGGACATGTCGGATTTGTTGGCAGTTTGTGAGGTACAATAGATGTACTGATACCGGTCATATCATCATATAACTAGGCAAATATTTCCTCATATTCTTTTAAGAATTCCGTGTACTCTTCCTTTTCTGACGGTGACAGGTGAACACTGATACGCGTTTCCTTGACATTCTCTGTATCCCCCAAGTTGACAACCTCAGTTTCGTCCAGGTTAGACTTAGGTCTATTCTCAAAGTCTTCGACCTCTTCTGATATCCCATCCTCTTCTATGTCTATATCCATTTGTTGTGTTACCTCGTCGCATGTCACATTCGTCAGTTCATCAAGATAAGTAATAGTAATGCTGTATAAAAATAAAGTAAATGGCAGAGAAAAATAATAAGAAACTGAAATACTTTGATAAATTCCAAAATTTTTTTGAACATCGGAGCTCTTTTCAAAATTTAGAGATAATACTGAAAGGAAATCAACTAATGAAAAAGTAAAAATAATGCATAGTGCTTTGTTCAACCTTGCTACCCCGAAGCTCTCCGGGCCTTGGTGGTTCTGATGGACCAATTATTGAGGCGCTCTCCTCGGCTCACCGCCTGTATGGAAGGGCCTTCCTCCCCTTCCTCCTCGAGAATGACATGACAGTCCATATTGTCATCTTCCAAGAACAGGTTCTTCATTGCGGCCAATGTTTCATCTTCCTCTTACCCATATAGGATGTCTGATGGCTGAGAAGTCTACTCCAGGCGGGGTATCGGGTGCTCCAGTGGATAGTAAGGGCTACGCCATGGTGGTGACCAGTTCCTGAATTCCTGCCAAGTATATCCATACCCTAACCTGAAACTAGTGCCATGCTTCTTCAGTTTGATAGGCTTGGTGATTCCCTGGAGATTCTTGCCGAGCCCTTTGCCAGGTTCATACCCGTTCTAATTCAGTATACTCTCTATCTTGTTATCGCACCACTTATCTTTGTCCACGACGTTGACTCGCTCAATTTGGTGGTAGGTTTCTCCTCCAAGTTTCCTTCTTCCTTCAATTGCCGGGATGGTTTGGCGACTGTATATGGGGTTACTCCCATCACCATGAATAATCACCTCTTGGTGATTCCACTCAAACTTCACTGCCTGGTGCAGGGTTGATGCTACAGCTCCAGCAGAGTGGATCCAAGGTCGTCCTAGTAGTAAGTTATAGGATGCTGGGATGTCTATTACCTGAAAATCAACATCGAACGAAGTTGGCCCAATTTGCAGACATAAACTGATCTCCCCAATAGTGGACCTTTGGGAACCATCAAAAGCTTTGACGTTGATAGCCCCATCCTTGATTTCATGCAGACTCTTCCCTAATGTTCTGAGGGTCACCAATGGACAAATATTGAGGCTGGACCCTCCGTCAATCAAAGTCCTGGTGATGAAATAGTCTTCGTATTGCACAGTAATGTGCAACGCTTTGTTGTGGCCTAAACCTTCAGGGGGCAACTCATCCTCGTGGAAAGTGATTTTATGACTCTCTAATATCTGCCCGACCATGTTTGCCATCTCTCCTCCACTTATATTGCTGGGTACGTACGCCTCGCTCAGTATCTTCATCAGGGCATTCTTGTGTGTCTCAAAGCTCTGCAGTAGAGCTAGAATGGACATCTGCGCTGGTGTTTTATTTAATTGATCAACAACTGAGTATTCTTTTGCCTGTATCTTCTTCCAAAGATCATCAGGCCCAGTTTTAATAGGTCATCCCGAGGCCTACTTACTTGGTTCAACTAAGTGCTCCAGAGTATAAATTCTGCCAGTCCTGGTCATACCCTGCGCTGTAATTGCTTCTCCAGACCTAGGTTTCCCCTTCATTCTTGCCTCGATGGTGTAAACCCAAGGAATGGACTGTGTATGAAATGTCGTTACGGCTGACATTGCTACAGGAATGGGCACTCTCATCTTGGGAGGTAGCACATCAACTTCAAATGGTACTTTCGGAGACCCAAACTCCCCCTCAATTGGCTCTGCAGCTCTTTTGGATGATGGTGTTTCAAGCTTGAGAGGCACGGACATGTTTACTTCAGCATCCCCAGAGGGCTGGATCTGGACTACAATTGGATTTAGTGTGACTATTGGTTTCTTGGGCTCGTCACCTTCGGCGATTAATCCAATTGACCCTTTGGGGTCCCAATCATCTTCTACTTCGATCATATGCACACCACACCCTTATGATCAGGCAAGAGATTGTTTCAAACGTTAGGAGCAAGTTCCTTGGCCACGATGATTTTGTTATCAATCAGAGCTTGGATTTTCTATTTCATAGATCGGCACTCATCAATGGTATGTCATTTCATGCCGGAATGGTATGCACAGGTTTTGATTGGATTGACCTACTGGGGAGGATTTTCTGGAGTTATGGCAGGGATTGGGGTGACGTAACCAACTACTTTGAGTATTTCATATAGTTGGTCAATTGGCTCGGCGATGGCGGTGTATTGCTTGGGAGGTCTACGGTCGAAGTTAGGGCGTGGCCTGGGGAAGTTTTGGCGGCCGGAAGGTGATTGGTAGGGAGCATTATAGGCATGGTAGACGGGTGCAGGTTGGGAATATCTTGGTGAGGTAGGTTTATATGTAGGGGAGGGGGATGACTGGTAAGCAGGTGATGGAATTTGGTAAGAGGACGGAGGTGCTTGATAATTGGGGATAGCCTGGTATGTGAGAGGGGGTACCGAGTAGGCTTGGTATTTTACGGGGGACTTGGTTCTCTGTGCAACCATCACGGCACTCACATCTTTTTTCCTATACGCGCCACCAGATTGTAGGGCTCTGTTGGTAGCCTGTAGTGCCTCAAAATTAGTGACCATGTCGCTCTTAATGCCTTCATCGATCCTTTCTCCTAGCTTGATGATATCAGAGAATTTCTGGCCCTCTATCAACATTAACCTCTCAGAATACTGGGGATCCTGAGCTCGGATGAAAAAATTTGTTCATCTGTTCTTCTTCTAAGGCTGGCCTACCTTAGCAGCCTCGGATCTCCATCGAGTAGCATACTCGCGGAATGTCTCAGTGGGTTTCTTTTTCAGATTCTGGATGTAGAAGATATCTGATGTATTTTCTGTATTGAACCTGAACCTGTACATGAAATCGGACGCCATTCCTACCCAGATTGTCCACTTCTTGGGATCTCGGCTAATGTACCAAGATAGCGCATCGCGTTTCAAACTTCTCATGAAGAGTTTCATGCGAATCTTTTCATCTCTTCCTACGCCGACCAGCTTATCACAATATGTCCTCTAATGGACTCTAGAATCCCTTGAGCCATCAAACATTTTGAACTTGGGAGGTTTGTACCCCTCGGGAAGTTCGACATCTGGCTGAATGCAAAGATCCTCATAATTTATCCCTTCAATGCCTTTGTTTCCTTCAACACCCTGGACTCGGCTACTCAATTTCTTGAGCTTGGTGGCTAAGTTCTTGATGAGAGAGTCTTTGTCATCAGACTCTGGTGTGTTTGTAATGGGCTGAGTGTATTGTGGTAGGGTTTCCACATAGATGGAAGTGTGGTGGGGATGATCATTTGATGGTCCAGGGATGAGGAGTGGAGTGTTGTTGTGACTTGTGTTGCAATTTTGATGAGTAGCAGGTTGTTTCTGCGGCTTCGGGATGTTTTGTGGAGGTATGGGGTGTTGAGCATTGTGAAAGTTGACGTCTGGAGTGGTGAGGGAGAATGACAAGCTTGCCAAGTTCCAAACTTGGTCTATTTCTTCTTGAAATTTCAGTAACTTCTGTTCGAGCAGAGCTACACTTTCTTTGGACGCCTGAAAACCCTGAGGAACCTCTACCCTTTCAACCGAGTTCTCCTTTCTGACGTTGTTCTAGTCTTCCATTTTTGCTTTGCTCTTGTTTTTTATAGGACTTGGAGGAGGGGGATGTGGAGGGCCCTTAGATCTTATGGAGTAGGATGACGATGCCAGAGTGCACGAACTAACCTTTTGGGGAGGGGAATAAAAATAAAGTAAAAACAAAAAGGTAATAAGTTAGTGTGGGTTGTAAGAAAAGAAGTTGTGATATTTAAACACATAGTACGGGAATATAATTTGTGTCCTTATTTGGGAGCCTCGTTGTGCCCGAGGTAGGCCTAGCGACAAGTTGATTTGGAGAACTTATAATGCTAAATGCCTCGTTTTATTGATAAAAATAAGACGAATCCCAAAATGACACTAAAATTGCAGGAAATAAAAAATGTCACTAATGGCCATTGGCCTTATTACATTTAAAGCAAAAAGAAAAGAATCCTATCTATTTGGTCCCAGAAGGACCTTTCCCATGTTGAATGTTCTCGTTGATCAAATCCTCCAGCTTTTTGCTAGCCTTGGTGAACCTCTCTTTCCATTCATTGATTTGGTCACTTGATGGGAAATTCCTCCACCAGGTCAGCAAGAGTGTGGGCGTGCTAATCACTGAAATTGGGGACCTTGTTTTCCATTTTCTGCAAAACAAAGTGTTAGACCCTACCCCCGCCGGACTCGACTATTTAAATCAACAATTAGCATAATGGCATTTAGTTCTCCAAATAAATGCACAGAATATGGTGTTGTCCGTTTGGGTTCCAGGGGAACCCAGTGGACTTTGGATAAGGCTATCTTAAAGATTCATTATGTGGACATCATAACTGACTCGACTAGGTTTGACAGTGATGCATGAACAATTAAATAAAATAAGGTTTCTATGGGGTGCTAGACCGGTACCCTTGAGCGGACAACTCAAGAGGGAAAGGCACGGAATCATCGACTGCATCGCTGATCGACTAGTTTTACCGCAAATATGCCTTTGCCAAATTTAAGGGGTGATAATATTGGAAGAGCGCAACCACTCATTAAGCGTTGCTATGGTATTTATTTGGCACAAGTGGAATATGATGTTGAAGATGCAATTACAAAAATGAAACAAATTGTCACGTATTTTCACGTTCATAATGATTACAATAATTGCAGTAAAATATTACAACGGCATTGAAGGAAAGTAGTAAATGAAAAACGTTAAAGAAAAAGGAAACAAAAAAGACAAGTAAGTTTAAAATAAAGGTATTAAATAAATCAATAAGGAAAACAGTAAAGTCACATATAACATGAAGTGGTAAAAGCCTAAAGAATCCCAGCAGAGTCGCCATGCTGTCGACGCCTCCTTTTCTAAAGTGAAATCGGGTTTACGACATTTGGAAAGACAACTCTATTCCTATTTGGGAATTGGGTTT
Source organism: Nicotiana glauca (assembly GCA_026770625.1). Taxonomy (NCBI): domain Eukaryota; kingdom Viridiplantae; phylum Streptophyta; class Magnoliopsida; order Solanales; family Solanaceae; genus Nicotiana; species Nicotiana glauca. The sequence continues at coordinate 9,580 of MDKF010458794.1, read as the reverse complement.
TGGATTTGAAAAGTTGCCACCTAATGATTAAGTGTATTAGGATACTAAGGGTTTTGAGTTTGAAAACCAGAGTTCAGGTAAGGGCTAAAAATTATCTCGAGGGGAAGGTGTTACGCACCCCTGAAGATTCACTAGTGTGGTTCCCGGCCATGCTATATTGTGACTTTAAGGCAAACAAGTATACAAATAATTTCACACATAAGGGTTGCAAGCAGGCATGCAACAAGCATGTTGGAATCTACAATTTGTTTGAGGGAGGATCTAAGTGCAGAAAATTAATCAAGGCATTGAATAAACAAAGAAGAAAAATTTAGAAGGAAAAGGAAGAATGCAGTAAAATTAAAGGGGAGTTTTGGGGTAGTTGAAAAGACAGAATTTATTGATATTAAACAAAGTTACATAAAGGAAAGGGGTCCTAGGTTTGTAAAACACATGGATCATCCACACAACACCGGTAACCAATCGTACGCATAGTGTTATCATGTGATCATCATCTCTATGTCTACCCTTCCCACCCCGTTAAGGTATTAAGCGTGGAATGGTATCGTTAACTACTACATGCTATTACCCGTCCCACCTATCATTCCCGGAGGCATTTAGGACTACTAATCCTAAAGGGAGGGAGCTTGGCTTTTCAGAGGTTTAAAAAGGATAAAATTCTAGGGCGACAATCAAAACACATAAAGCAGTTAATGAGAAAATAAGAACAATTAAAGGCTCAAGTAGGCCTCCTCACTTAAAGAAAAGAATTGTTAAGCATGTATTACACATACTATTTAGGTCCTTAATTAAAATTAGCGTAGGAAGAATTGATTTACCACATATTTCACAGATAGGGAGTCTAAATTAGTCCTGCTTAGATGTAGTTGCAGAAAACTGACAATTGATTAATTATCTAACTATTTATATGTGTTACAGGATCTATAGGCATGATATCTATTAATTCAGAGACGGGGGAGAACAAATTGATTGCAAAAAAAAATTAAGTTCTGCGAGTGTTAGACGAATTACCATAGATTTTAGATTTAAAAGGCGAGTAGGCAATTCAGATTTAATTGATTACTCCTATAGGGATGCTTTCTACGCGTCACTGATTTTGTTATGTAGAAATCCTCTAGGCAGGTCATCGATGTGTGATTGACTTATTTTAGATCCTATAAGTAGATTTGCCTAATGACAGATGCATATGCAAAAATGCAGGAAATCCTCTAGGCATATCATCTATATAATGTGCAGAATTTCAGCATCGATTCATTGACATGGTATATATTACGAAGTGCAGAAAACCTATCAGCATGGTATCAACGTGAAGAATGCAGAATTTGAAAGTGATAACCCTATGATCATGATTTCTAGGTCAAAGTGTAGAATTTGAAACTATTAATCCTATGGACATGGTATCTACGTGAAGAATGCAGAATTTGAAAGTGATAGCTTATGAACATGATTTCTATGTGGAAATACAGAGTTTGGAAGTGATAACCTATAAACATGATTTCTAGGCAGAATTTGAAAGAGTATACATCCGATAGGCATGGTTTCCATGTGGAAATGCAGAGTTTGAAAGTAATAATCCTATTAACATGATTTCTAGGCAGAATTTGAAAGAGTATACATCATATAGGCATGGTATCTATCCCTTTGACATGCATTCAATCCCACCCCTTTTCACTATACCCCAGTAGTTGTTACAAAGTTTATTACACGGCTTATTACAGACCAAGTGAATCAAAAAGAGTGATAAAATTACATCAGTGATTACATCTATATCTAATCAGCCTAATCCAGACTCAAAGTCTAATATAATATGAGGTAAACCAACTTCCAGGATCGAATTTTCAAATCCTTTCTCTTATTTGGAATGTGTCAAAGTTCCAAGGAACTTCAAGAGTTTCATGCAGTGCCTGCACCCCAAATATCATTGCAGAATAGATTATAGTGCAGTGTGGAAGGGCCAGCCCTTAAATGTCCAAGTTAAGAGGGAACTCAAAGTTCCCAAAGCAAGGCTCATAAGAGGGGGACAGGACTTAAGGACTAGGAGTAACTGTAAGTGCAATGAAAGGGAATTAGGGGGAGCCAGGGCAGGTTGGTGGTCATGCCTAGCAACTGGACTGATGGCACACAACAGACCAGCCTGTCAGCTTAAAGATTAGAGAGTTAGGACCTTTTGAAGGCCAGGTTCAGCCCTGGACAGCAATTTGGATGCTGCCAGGCTGTACCTTAACTCAATGCACATAAGGGAATGGGGGTATGGGAAATTGAAAGAGGATAGGATCCAAAGGACCCAGTCTTAATCCATGACAACAACTTTTTATGTTGCCATGTCTTAAACTACATCCCAAGCACATAAAAGGGATAGAGATAGGGATTCATTGCAGCAACAGATAGCAAGACATAAGTAGTTACTTTAAAATTGAACTCTACAAAGCAGTAAAGTAGGCATGGGCATAAAAGCTTGTAAGTAAACACATTGGATTTGATGCTAGAATCAAAAGTAGGACATACCAGTTCAAAGAAGCAAGTAGGGAGAAACAGTAGACTTATGGAAGCCAAAGTGCAATAAAGAAGCAAGAGTGTAGGTTTTAGAAGAGAGTTGTGATTTCTATATGCTTAAAAATCGTGTCTATGTTAATGAAAGAGCAGGGTATTTATAATTGAAAACAGGTGTAGAAAATAAGGCAAGAATCAGAGTTTAGTGGTAATTATGGAACTATACACCAATTAAAATCAACCAGTATATGGACTTCCTTTAATTAAGGAGTTCAAATTTAAAGGTAATGGGCAGAAGTTATTTAAGGAAGGAGATCAAGTAAATATCTTGTGCAGAACAGACAAATAAGGGTAAATACATAAAAGACATTTAAGGTAAAATTCTAGTAGTACTTGATTTGTGAAAACAAGGAAAGGGAATCAGTAAAACAGCCAGCAAAAGAACCAAATTGAAAGCCTTGTTCGAGTCAGAAAAAAGGTAATGGAAAGTTTTAATTTAGGGGAAAATCAGTAACAATCAAATAAGCAACATTAAAGGGATTCAGAATCAATTAACAGTTGGCAAAACCTTTGAAAGAGAAGTTCTCATATATAAAACACATAGACATGTCAAGCAAGAAGGAGGTCATGCTAATTACGAAAGACTAGCAAGAAAGTTTCAAAATCACCAATGCAGAAAAAGTTCAAATTCAATTCATAAACTCGGAGTGAGTCTGAGAGTTCAAAGTTTCAAAGTAGAACCCTTGTCCAAATATAAAACCAAATTTGCCAAAGAAACCCCCAACTCCTAGGGTTTTTAAACTCGAATTCGATACAGAGATGAGAAGGCAAGCTATTGAAACAGACTTAGAGACCTCTTTCATAGTCTCATGAGAAGCATACAAGCACAATAGCAAGTTCAAGGCAAATAGAACATAGAAACTAGTACAGGAAACAAGTTTCAAGAAAAGCTTGGAATTTAAATGAGTTCAAGTAGTGTAAACTTAAAGAAACAGTCAATGAAACACATTTAGAAAGAATCCAGGCAAATTCCGGTAAAGGCAAACAAAGGACTAAAACTCAGTAGGAAAATACAGTAAAGAAACACATAAGATGGGCATGTGAGAGCATGATATTGAAACCAGTAGAAGACAGAATGGAGCACAACAGAAAACTTCATAATACAGCAAATATAAGAACACACGAAGAAAACATGCGAGTCAGAAAAGGGCAAAATAAGAACATAGCAGGGATCGATTCACACCAAGAAAATGAGAAGAAAAAGAGTCAGAAACATTTTAAGAACCTTCCAGAAACCCTAATCGAAAAGAAGTAACTTTTGAAATAAAATCGGAGAAAACATTTAAGAAACTTAAGCAATAGTGCAAACATGTAACAGATCTCAAAATAATCGGAGAGAACCTTGATAGTTAGGGTTTCAGATGAACCCTAGAGATGAGAAAGGCTTCAAAAATGTAACGACCCGACCGGTCGCTTTGAGTCCTAGCGCGTCGTTCAGCAGTCTGAGGCTATGAGCAGCTTCATTTCAGGTATTATGACTTGTTCACATGGTCGGAATCTAAATTCAGGAAGATCGGAGTTAAATTTAAATGAAAATTCTCATTTGAGAAGTTTAAAGTTGAAAGAATGAACTACGATTGGATTTTTGAGTAAACGACCTCGGAATTGGGATCTGAAGGTTCCAGCAGGTTTGTATGATGATATCGAACTTGGACATATGCCCGGTTGGGGTCTTGGATAACCCGGGAGCATTTTGGAGCCTATTGTGGAAGTTAGCATTTTAGAAGGAATTTTTTAAGTTTGGCTTGAAGTGCATTTCAGTGTTATCAATGTCCGTTTGGGATTCCGAGTCTGAGAATAGCTCCGTATGGTGATTCTGGAGTTGGGAGCGTGATCGGAAGTGAATTCGGAGGTCCGTAGGTCTTTTTGGAGCCAATTGGCTAAAGATAGAAATTTGAAGGTTTTTGAGAAGTTTGACCGGAGGTTGACTTTTTGATATCGGGGTCGAAATCCGATTCCGGCAGTTGGAGTAGGTCCTTAATGTCAAATATGACTTGTGTGCAACATTTGAGGTCAATCGGACGTGATTTGATAGTTTTAAACATCGAAAATAGAAGTTGGAAAGTTTAAAGTTCATAAAGCTTGAATCGGGGTGTAATTCATGGTTTTAGCATTTTCTATTATGATTTGATGCCTCGAGCAAGTCTGTAATGTTTTTTGGGACTGGTTGGTATGATTGGTTGGGGTCTTGGGGGCCTCGGGTGGATTCCGGGTGGTTAACGGATCAAAAAATGGATTTTTGGGAAGGTTGGTGTTTCTGGTTGCTGGTATTTCCGCTTCTGCGGAATGGGACCACATAAGCGGCCCCGCAGAAATGAAGAAGAAGCTGCAGAAGAGGACGAGGGCGAGGGCAGCCAGGACCGCAGAAGCGGCCCTTGATCCGCTGATGCGGAACAGCAAAAGGGGTTGGCTGACCGCAAAAGCGGAAAGCCTGGAGTGGATGGGAGCCGCAGAAGCGGCAAGCGGTCCGCAGAAGCGGGACCGCAGAAGCGGGACCGCAGAAGCGGGACCACGGAAGCGGACAGAGTTATGCTGAAGCGAAAATGCTAGGCAGTAGGCTTGATTTAAAATCGTGATTGGGGGTTCATTTCTCTCATTTTTCATGGCTTTGACGATTTTGGGAGGATTCAAGAGAGGTTTTTCATCAACAATGTTAATGTAAGTTATTTCTACCTATTATGAGTTAAATACATTATATTATGTATGGATTAAGCATGAAATTTTGTAGAAATATTTGGGGTTTTGGTAGAAAGACCTAGAAATTTAATCCTTGGAATTTAGCCACGATTTGAGCATGGAATTAGGAGAAAATTATATATTTGAGTTCCTAAGGTCATGGGTAACCTTTATCTTCGAGAAATTTCGGAATCCGGGCACGTTGGCCCGAGGGCATTTTTGTCATTTCACTAAGCGGAGTTGGGAATTTGTATAATTTGAATTATTAACAAGTATTTGAGCATGTTCTCTTTAGTTTGTCGTTTATTGGCTAGTTTTGGAGCATTGTGCATTGGTGCAAGTCTTCGGAAGAATGTAGAATGTCGGTTATGAGTCTTCGGAGCGAGGTGAGTCTCCTTTCTAATCTTGTGAGGGGGAATTTACCCCATAGGTGAAATAAATGATTATGTGCTCCTGTATGTGGGGGCTACGTACGCACGAGGTGACGAGAGTCAGTGCGTAGCTACTATTATGCTATGTTCCGGGTAGTTAGGACCCATCAGCATGTTATACTTGGATTAATTATGAACCCATTGATGACTTAAATTGTTTAAATCACCTTTGATTAGTAAACGAATTTAAAAAGAGATTAAACAGCATTTCTTGAATTGTGAAACAGAGAATTGGTTTTATTTGGATAATTATTCCCCGATAAAATTCTAATTGGCTATTTGGGCATGTATATTATGTGTACCTGCGTCGCACAGATGATTCGCAAGCAGGGTGATTGTGTATCTTATGTGTACCTGCGTCGCATAGATGATTCGCGAGCAGGGTGATTATTTATTTTATGTTGACCGCGTCGCATGGATGATTCGCGAGCGGGGTAATAGATGCATCTATGGTTCGTGTCGTTTGACCCTCAGCAGTGCACAGTTTACAACTTTGTTGGATCGGGCTGTTGCCTCGGTGTGATTTGCGCATGTTATTTGTCGCTTGAGAATTGTAAATGTGGATTTGGCCCTTCGTGGCTTGATATAAATTGATGAGATAATAAAGAATAAACCTTGGAAGCCCTTTCTTAAACTCGAATTCGATACAGAGATGAGAAGGCAAGCTATTGAAATAGACTTAGAGACCTCTTTCAAAGTCTCATGAGAAGCATACAAGCACAATAGCAAGTTCAAGGCAAATAGAACATAGAAACTAGTACAGGAAACAAGTTTCAAGAAAAGCTTGGAATTTAAATGAGTTAAGGTAGTGTAAACTTAAAGAAACAGTCAATGAAACGCATCTAGAAAGAATCCAGGCAAAGTCCGGTAAAGGCAAACAAAGGACTAAAACTCGGTAGGAAAACACAGTAAAGAAACACATAAGATGGGCATGTGAGAGCATGATATTGAAACCAGTAGAAGATATAAAGGAGCACAACAAAAACTTCATAATACAGCAAATATAAGAACACACGAAGAAAACACGCTAGTCAGAAAAGAGCAAAATAAGAACATAGCAGGGATCGATTCACACCAAGAAAAGAAGAAGAAGAAGAGTCAGAAACATTTTAAGAACCTTCCAGAAACCCTAATCGAAAAGAAGTAACTTTTGATAGAAAATCGGAGAAAACATTTAAGAAACTTAAGCAATAGTGCAAACATGTAACAGATCTAAAAATAATCGGAGAGAACCTTGATAGTTAGGGTTTCAGATGAACCCTAGAGATGAGAAAGGCTTCGAAAATATCCGATCTAAGTCGAATAATGTGATAATCAGACTCAAAAGACCAAGAGCCACCGGAGTAAGGCCGGAGATGGCCGGAATCGGTGAAGGTCTAAGTGAAGACCCTCGAGGTCTGGCCTCGAACCTTCGAACAACAGGTATGCAGAAGCCATAGGAGGTAAGTATAGGCTGTCAATGGCCTGAGAAGCCATGGAATCCGGTGAAAACACGGTGGAACAAGGTAGGAGGAGGCTAGGGTTCCGAAGAACCTTGAGAGAGTTTGAGAGAGTTTGGGGGTTCAAGGGCGACTGAAGGGTGGAAATGAATTAGGGTTGGGGGGGTAGTCTGTGAATTAAAAAAGGAAATGTTTAATTTGAGTCGTTGATCTTCTAGATCAACGATTGTAATTAAAAAGGGGGTCCGGTGGGGTATTATAATTGGGTTATGGATTGGGTTAGTTTTGAAAATGGGCCGGTTGAAATTGGGTTCAAATTGGGATTGTAATGTGGCTATAATTGGAATGTAAATGGGTTGTACGTTAAATAGCCAAATTTCCCCTTTTGATTTAATAAAAATAGTTAAAATAACTTTCAAAACCAATTAAAAGCACTAAATTGATTAATAATATATAAATGTTAATTTAAAAATACTGGGAGCAAATTTTGTAATTGTAAAATACTATTAATCAAAAAATAGGCTATAATTGCAATTATAGCAATTTAGTTTCATAAAAATATGCAAAATCACCTTAATTATATCTTGGTGTAAGAGAATAAAAATAAATTATTCACCAAAAATGATAGTTTGGAAATAATTATTGAATTTTGTACTATTAAAATACACAACAAATTGATTTTAAAAATCTTCAAAAATAAGGAAAAATACCAAAACTCTTAGGCATGCTTATATATGCATGTACATGCTATTTTGAGCATATTTTGAGTATATAAAATATATAGGGAAAAATTGGGTATCAACAGGTAGTACACCTGGAGTCTGATACACTGCAGCTGCATGTCCTGGAGACTGAGCAGTTGGGCTCTGTGCTCCCCCTCCTGCCTGTGAGGTAGCTGGATCTGCTGGAAATAAACCAACCTAAGTCATAGTATCCATGAACTGTAGCATGCAGCCCATGACCTCCTGAAATCCCGGTGCTGTCATAAAATCTGCTGGGGTAGGCTCAGCTGCGGGCACCTCGCCGTACTCCTCGATAATAGGATCTCTCGCCGGATCTACAAGTGGTGCTACTGGAATAGCCTTAGGACACCCTCGTCCCCTACCACGAGCCGGTGCCCTCCTCCGGCCTCTACCTCGGCCTCTAGCAACGTGGGGAGCAGCTCCGCCTGGGTATGGAACATCAGTCGCGCGTGTCCTCACCATCTCTGAGAGAATAGAGAAAGGAAAATTAGTAAACTAACCACTGTACAATAGGAATGAATAAAGAGTAGTTCTTCCTAATACCCTACTTAAACTTGCATTAAGTAGAAATAACTTACATCACGATGCTATGTTGAAATCCTGTCACGACCCAATCTCCATATCCGGTCGTGATGGCCCCTCTCATGAAGACAAGGCCAGCCAACTAACCCAATTCGTTTCTTTAACACTTACTAAACATAAATAGATGGAAAATGCAACTTAAAGAACATTAATTATCAACATTATAGCCTAACTCAGCCCGACTGAGGTGTCACAAGTCACGAGCATCTAGGAGGATCTTTATTGTAATTTCAAAGTCTATAATACATAGAGTAAAATCTGGAAATCAAGAAGAAGAAGAAACTCGGTGCCGTGAACGCCGGCGGTCACCTTGCTTAGCTACGATAGCAATACCTTCAATCCGCAATTAACCCGCTACCGGGTGAACAATACCTGCAACTGCACGCGAGGTGCAGGGAGTAAAGTGAGTACTTCCAGCTCATTGGTAATAAGAGCGAATAATATCTGAGCGATAAGAAAACACGTATGAGCACTCCAAAAATGCTATAAAAGACTGTACAACCCTTTGAGAAAAAAAAAAGTAAAACCGTAACAATGTGAAAATCCTTTAGAAAATCTCAAGCTCAGTTAAAAATATCTTTTACAAATATCCTTTTTCCAACAGTCAAGCATATGAATGCTATATCAGATAGTGCAAGTCGACACATAAATCAGCCCCTTGGGCACACCCGTCCTTAACATATAACACCAGGGTATCTAGTCAACAAGGCAAGTAATAGCATGTATGCCAATGATATGTGAGTGCTAAAAGTCATGCCACGTAGTACAAACAGGAACGAATGCACGAATGCAATGCAATGCACATGACCACTGCGGCGCGCAGCCCGATCCATTTGGGTACCCGCGCTCACTGGGGGGTGTGTACAGACTCCAGAGGGGCTCCTACAGCCCAAGCGCTATAATATTGTGGCGTGCAGTCCGATCCACATATTATATCACTACGGCGTGCAGTCCGATCCATATAATATACTACAGCGGCGTGCAGTCCGATCCATATAAAATACTACTGCGGCGTGCAGTCCGATTCATATAATATACTACTGCGGCGTGCAGTCTGATCCATGCATGTATATGTATATACTGTTGCGGCGTGCAGCCCGATCCATATCTCAGTCCAAAACATGCAAATGAGCCACTCGGGCAATGTCAAGTAATAGCT
>MU721644.1:126507-170107 GCA_026770625.1 Nicotiana glauca | reverse complement strand
AGCAATACTCTTTTTCATTTTCATTTTTCATGGCAAGACAAACTATTTTCCTTTTCTATTTTTTTTAAAACAAGAAAAAATAACAACTCTTTTTTTTCCTTTTTTATTTTCAACAAACAAATAAACAACTTATTTTTCCCAAACTAAAATAAAGACTCTTTTTCTTTTTCTTTTTCTGCGAACAACTTCCAAAAATAAAGACTTTTTTTTTATTTTTCCTTTGCTTTTAGTAAAACAAACAATTAAAAACAAAACATTTCCATTTTTTCATTTTTTTTTCGAAATTTCGGCAGAGTTTTGACAGCATTTGGGCATCGGTTTTTCTAAAATTAAACAATTAATTCTTTACACTGCTATTTCTCTCTTTTTATCTTTTTCTTAATTTCACAAAATTTTCGATGTTCAAAAGCCGGTCAGCATGCGCGCCCGAGACAAATAAATGCAACACGTAAAATGCATTATGATAGTCATTTCATATCCGGTTACCTGTCCTAGACGGACCCAACCCCTGTGTTGTTGAGTCCCCTAAGTCATATGCACGTGATGCAAATAAAATCTCCTACTAGGGATCCTGGCATTAACTCAAGTTATTCTAAGTTCAAAACCTGGGTATGTGTTCTAGACTGTGTACCCGAGCGGACAACTCGAGTCGAGGAGGGGGCTACGTACTGGGGACCCGCGGGATCGTCCGGCTTAGTAACTTGTCTGGCCTCTTTCTTATTTTAGGGTATTGACACTAACAGAATAGGGAGTCTCAACCAGTAAGCACATCCCCGGAGGTGAGAAGAGAAGGGTTTCGGCACAATTTATATGTACAATTCAAATAATATCAAAACGGTAAATCATTTAGAACAGTAGGCATGGAACATGTAGGAAAATCAAATAACATCAAATACAACAATTATTTTAAGCTCGATTTCTAAAACCCTGAATCAAGGTTCTGGGTTTGCTTCCCCAGCAGAGTCGCCGGAGCTGTCACACCTTCTTTTTTCACTTACACCCTCGAGGGCATAAAGGAGTTTTTCCACTTAAAGGACAACCGGAATGGGATTTAATTATTAAGATTTTAAATTCGCCACTTGGGAGATTAATGGTGTCTTAAGTCACCGGTTGAATCCCGAACCGAGGAAATTATGACTCTGTTAACAGTTCGCGAATCAGAAATTCGAGTTAGGAATTCTATTAATCCGGGAGAAGGTGTTAGGCATTCCCAGATTCCGTGGTTCTAGCACGGTCGCTCAACTGTTGTATTTGATTTTATCTGATTTCAAAACATGTTCTAACCTAATTATTAATAACCCATTTTTATTATATATTTATTTTTTAATAAGAATTGCAACGTCGTGAAAACATATCTTGAACCACGTCGCACCAGTGCACCCGTGGCTTTTGATACATTTCGACTTCGTTGAGATTTATATTTGGGTCACATAAATGTGCACCCGTATTTAGGAAGGTAATATTATTAGAATACGCGCCTAAAGAAACTATGCATTTATTATCTTTTGGGAAGGCCGTGAAATTCGCTAAATGGCCCGTCCTGAATCTCTAAGTATTTTTAATATAATGTTTATTCGAGGGCCCCGCAAATTTATATTTTTATTTGGCGAGACTCGTCTCATTTTTATTAAAAGCCAATCCTATAGTGACTATGATTTTCTACTCAACCTCTTGTCTCTAATGATAAAAGAAATATTCTAATTGATAAATGAGATGGATTATATTAGGTTAAACTATATATTGCCATCTTAAATCAGGCCTCAAATTTGTGAGCCAAATAATTTAGCCTGTAAACAAATAGCTGGGCTTCGACTCCAATCCAAACTGGATAAAGTCTGTCAAGCTGTACCGAATCCTTGGGCCATTGAACAATCCGGATAATCCTACTAGAAAATAGGCCGTATATTTGAGTGCCAAGGCCCCAAATCACATGGGTAAACCGATGTACGAATTAATTGAATTAGGTTTAATGTGTGTCTGTGAATATTGACACAAACAGCCCAACGACTTTTAACAGGGAGAAGCAATACTCGTTTATTGGTTTTTATTGAGTTTTCAGGTGCTAATAAGGTGCAGCACAAATAAAAATAGCATTGATTTTATTAACATTCAACATGCTGATTACTTTCAAATTGGTTTCATCTATCAACTAGTTTAACACTCAAACAAAATATGCATTTCGAAATGAGCTATTGCAATTAAAGGTGAAATTGTTTCCTGTTTCGAATGACCTTCTTACTCCTATAACCAAATAGCATAGAAGCGAGATATAACTTGATCAGAATCAATGACTGATTTTCAGCCCGAGTTATTATTTAGTTTGACAATTTTACACAGAACACATGGATCGAATTAGCTAACAAATACTGCCACTTCATCTTTAACCATCCAACTAATTACCAAACATGATATTCCTAAGCTACTTACCATTCTACTACCAAAGTATAATTAAAGCAGTTCATATTGAGCTACTGCGGTCCAAGTTACACAATCCAATCCTAGTACAAAAGTCTATAAGATACCAGAGAGTGAATTAATAACTTGTAGTCAGTTATAGATTCAGTAATCCAACACATGCTTAGGATTTTTATTTGACATCAAATTAAAGCAAACAAAGAGGAAATTCAACAGGCAAGGTTTGCCAGCACTTCATTTCACTTCAAATGATTTGAGAGACACAAATGTGTACCTGGATATTGGATAGAAATGAGATAGGCGAGGTCAGTTCAAGCAAATAACAAGCAACAGCACAGCAATGCCACAACAATAATCCAAGAGCAATTTCAGCCAATCAACAAGGAATAATAATACAGCGACCAGCAGAATCAACTTGAAAATCAGAATTGAACTCTCAAGCAAACAGGGACACCTCGATACTCGAAGACACCAGAAAATGAACTAAGAGAAGCTTCACTAACAATTAAACTTCAAATCAAAATGCAAACACCAATGGAGCAATGATATTTTTTGGATTTTTTTATTGGATTTCTATTGTTTTTGGATTTTTTGAAGGTTTGAATTTCAAAACCAGATCTGAAATTAGAGAAGAAGCTTTTTGAGGGGAATTTTTGGAGGCTGAAAACTTGTTAAACAAGGCAGGTTAATGCTATTTTATAGGCAAAAGTAGGGTGCAGCTTCAGATTCAAATTTTTACATGTTAGTCCCTCACCTATTTCTATTTCACCCCTTATTTTCTGACTTGTGCTACAAGTAACTACTACTAGAATCACTGAAATTCTACTTGTACCCATATCTAGAAGGTTCTAGAAACTTCTAATTCATGTTACTGTAGGTACTTATTATCTAAAAGCCTATATTACCCTTATTTAAATTCTGGAATTGCTATTTTGGCAAAACATGCCATTTTGATACCCAAAACACCCCCAACCATCACTCAGAATTACCAGCCTTTTATTTGACTTTTAATTGACTGAACTAATCAATTCAAACCTCTAATTATAACTAATTAACTCAGCTATAACCAAAACAATTTCAAAAGACCTAGGATTGATTACCCAAAACTGAAAATTAAACTTGGTTCACATTCAAACTGTCCCTCAGAATCAAAACAACTGGGCAAACAAAATACATCATGAAATTAAACCTATCAACTAAATCGAATTGCAGAATTGAAACACAGAATCAAATTCATAAGAACCTAAAACTATTATCAATTAAACTAATGAAGCAAAACACATTTAAACATGCTTTTACCCTAACTGTATTATCAAAGGAAACAATTATCATTACCCATTAAAAGAAAGAAAACTAATCAAAAGCAGACCTACGCACTCGACGTTGATTCAATCTAACTCTAAATTACCTAATCAGAAAAGAAAAAAAACGGGCATGAAGAAACAATTAATTGGCTAAAGAAAAAGCAAAGGTAAAAGGAAACTTACTAATGCAAGGCTAAACCATACTGAACCGCCAACTCGAACAATCGAAATAATGTGTTCATTCAAAAAAACATATGAACACATTATCTCGAGGATCGACTCAAACTCTGGACTCAGGGATTTTGAAAAAACTCGAGCAACTTAGAATTTTAGGGTTCTGAAATCTTCGATCCAAGATTTGAAGACTCTGGCGGGGATTTGAAGGAAAAGGTTTAGGGGTTTAAAAAGAAGCAGGCAAGGAGATGCTGTGGTGTGATTTTGGAGTTGTTTGGATGCCGGCGCCGCCGTGTGCGGCGGAGATGGGGTTAGGGCTTCGCAAATTTGGGGCGTTTGGTTAGGTTTTGAAGAAAAATAATGACAAATATGTGATGGGGTAATGAAAGACATGATATGGTGAAATTTTGGGCGTGATTGGTGGTTGGCCGCTGACGGTGGCGATTTCTGGCCGGCGGCATTAGGGTGGAGGAGGGTGGTGGTAACGCCGACGTTACAGGGGAGGTACGAGGAGGATGGAACATGTTTTTTAGGGTTTGGGATTTTTATGACACTTATATCAAAACATAAGAATTTTGTGGGCCGTTGGATCTGGGAGATTGGATGACTCAGATTTAATTACGACAAAACGTCGTCGTTTTAAGAGGTCAGGGCTCGACCGGGTGGGTTGATTCGAATTGGGCTTGTCATGGGTGAATATTAAATTGGGTTGGAAAATTGACCTGGACCAGATGGGTTAGATACCAAATGGCCCAAATTTGGTTCTAATTAAGATCTTTTCTTCTTTTTATTTCAAATTAATTTCTTTTCTCTTTTTCCTTATTTATTTTTTTATATTTTGATTTTGTTAAAAATGACAAAGAAATAAAAATCAAAGATCCAATTGACTCTAATATGATATTTATTTACTTCCCAAAATTAACTAATTCCTAATTTTAAGACAAATTCTACAAATTAAAAGAATAAAAATGCAAATAACCATTTTTTTCATTTTCTTTATATGTGAGCAATTTTAACTGCTGATTGACACCAAAATATAAAATTAAACCTAAATGCCAATGTATTTTTTGTATTTTCCATATGAATTAAAATGCACAAATAAAATACAACAATTACCAAAAATGCTACAAAATTCACAAAAATTGTAAAATAATAAAGAAATTGTTTTGTTTGAATTTTTGGGAACTATTTGCTTAGGGCAAAAAATTACGTGCTCACACCCCTCCCTCTTTATTAGTTTGTTATTTTATTTTTTTTCAAAAGTTGCCCAAACCTTTTTCAAACTTCTGTTTCTGTTTATTTCTCTAAGTTATTTGCATCATTTATTCGATCTCTCCCCTCATTGCGTATCTCTTCTTAAATTGCAAAACTGTTATCTTCTAAATTTCAGCATCTTTAAATCTTTTTTTACACTTTTATTTGTAACAGTTTTCCCGTATTTGCAATGCTTGATTGTTTACTTATTTGCTTGCATTTAAAGTCACAATTGTAGCTTGGCCGGGAACCACACTAGTTGATCTTCAGAGGTATCTGACACCTTCCCCTCGGGATAATTTCAAGCCCTTACCCAACTCTGGTTTTCATATTTAATTCTTCTTAAAGTGTCCTAATGCACTATAATCATTAGGTGGCGACTCTCCGAAATCTAAAACCCAATTCCCAAACGGGAATAGTTTTGTCTTTCCAAATGTCGTATGCCCGATTCCGCGAGGAAAAAGGGGGCGTCGACAGGGCCCACTTGGTTTGATGTTGATTTTCAAGTGATAGACCTGCCGACATCTTACAATCTACTGTTGGGACGACCATTGATTCATGCCGCCGGGGCCGTGGCATCAACACTACATCAGGTAGTGAAATTTGAGTGGAATCACTAGGAGGTGATCATTCATGGTGACGGTAGCAATCCCATATATAGTCACCAGACCATTCCAGCAACTGAAGGAATAAGAAGAATGGGTGGAGAAACTTACCACCAAATCGAGCGAGTCAACTTCGTTGATAAAGACAAATAGTGGGGCAACAAAATTGAAAGCATACTAAAATGGAGCAGGTCTGAACCTGACAAGGGACTAGGAAAGAATTTCTAAGGAATCGCTAAGCCCATCAAGCTCAAGAAGCATGGCACCGCCTTCAGATTGGGATATGAGTATACCTGGAAAGAATTCAAGGAATGGTCGCCACATCTGCAGCAGACTTTCCAACCGGCCGAAGTCATCTGTGGGTCAGAGGAAGAGGAAGCATTAGCAGCAATGAGGAATTTGTTCCTGGAAGAGGATGATATGGACTACTGTGTCATTTTTTAGGCGGAGGGGGAGGAAGTCCCTTCCATACAAGCTGTAAGCAGAGGAACACGCCGTAACAATTGGACCGTCAGAACCACCAGAGCTCGGCGTGCCTTAGGGTAGCAGGGCTGAACAAAGCACCATGCACTATTTTGTTTTACTAGTTTATTTTCCTTTAACATTTTTATTTTTCCAAAGAAAGCGCTTCAATGTTCAAAACATTTATGGAATTTATTAAAGTATTTCAATTTTCTTACAAATCTCACTCTCATTATTTTCTCTCATCACTTTACTCAAACAGCATTACCATTACTTATCTTGATGAACCAATGACTGTGACATGCAATGAGACAATGCAACAAACAGACATAGATTCAGAGGAAGATGATATACCGGAAAAAATTGTTAAAGAAGTTGAGAATTTTGAGAATGGACCTAAGTCCAACCTGGACGAGACTGAGATCGTCAATTGGGAGATGGAGAAAACATCAAAGAAACGTGAATCAGTGTTCATTTGTCTCCATCAGAAAAGGAAGAGTATACGGAATTTCAAAGGGAATATGAGGACATATTCGCATGTTCATATGAGGACATGACTGGTTTAAGCACATCCATTGTGGCTCACAAATTGCCGACTGATCCAGCCTGTCTACCAGTGAAGCAGAAGCTTAGAGAGTTCAAGCCAGACATGAGTTTGAAAATAAGAAAGACGTCACTAAGCAGGTCAAAGCTAAGGTTCTCAGGGTAGTAGAGTATTAGACATGGTTAGCCAATATTGTGCCAGTACCGAAGAAGGACGGGAAGGTCAGAGTCTACGTCGACTACTGGGATCTCAACCGGGCTAGTCCAAAAGATGACTTCCCCTTGCCGAATATACACATCTTGATTGACAACTGCTCCAAGCATGAGCTGCAGTCATTTGTTGATTGTTTTGCTAGGTACCATCAGATATGGATGGATGAAGAGGATGCTGAGAAAACAGCTTTCATTATGCCGTGGGGGATGAATTGCTAAAAAATGATGCCGTTTAGGTTAAAGAATGTAAGGGCCACCTACATGAGGGCCATGACTACAATTTTTCATGACATGATACACAAGGAGATCGAAGTGTATGTAGACGACATCATCATCAAGTGCAAGAAAGTCATTGATCACAGGGAAGATTTGAGGAAATTCTTCAATAGACCGAGAAGGTACAACTTGAAGCTCAATCCCACGAAATGTGCCTTCGAGGTTCCAGCTGGAAAATTACTCGGGTTCATTGTGAGTCGCCAAGGGATATAATTGGATCCATCAAATGTCAAAGCTATTCAAGAATTGCCACCGGCAAAGAACAAGAAGGAAGTAATGAGTTTCTTGGGGAGACTTAACTACATCAGCCGATTTAGAGCACAGTCTACTATCATCTGTGAGCCAATCTTTAAGATGCTGAAGAAGGACACCGCTACCAAATGGACTGACGACTGCCAAAAAGCCTTCGACAAAATCATGGCATACCTGTCAACGCCACTAGTTTTGGTTCCACCCAAACTAGGTAGACCCCTACTACTCCACTTTGTAGTATTGGATGAAGCGTTTGGCTGTGTTCTGGGGCTGCATGATGAAATGGGGAGAAAAGAGCAGGCCATCTATTATCTCAGCAAGAAGTTTACCCCGTACGAGGCCCGGTATTCTCTATTGGAACGCACCTATTGTGCTCTAACTTGAGTAGCTCAGAAGTTGATGCACTATTTCTGTGCTTACACCACGTGTCTCATATTAAGAATGGACCCATTGAAGTACATCTTTCAGAAGCCCATGCCCAATGGCAAGCTAGCCAAGTGGCAGATCCTGCTGAGTGAATTCAACATTGTCTACGTGACTCAGACAGCAATCAAAGGAAAGTAACTAGTGGATTACCTTGCTGAAAACCACGTGGATGGAGAATACGAGCCTCTTATGACGGTAAGATGATGTTTTTCGACAGAGTAGCAAATTTCAAAGGAGTTGGCATAGGGGCATTCCTAGTATTAGAAATCGGCTAGCATTATCCGGTATCCGCCAAGCTCAAGTTCCCATTCACCAACAATATGGCCGAGTATGAAGCTTACAACTTAGGTATCAAGATGGCCATTGACATGAATGTCCAAGAGTTGCTAGTGATTGGAGATTCGGATTTTCTTATACATCAGGTCCGAGAAGAATGGGCGACCAAGAACTCCAAGATACTACCATATTTGCATCATGTACATGAGTAGAGGAAAAGTTTCACAATGACAGAATTCCGGCATGTCCCAGAGTCCAGAATGAGTTTGCCGATTCATTGGCTACCCTATCCTATATGATTCAGCATCCGGATAAGAACTTCATAGACCCTATTCCAGTAAAGATTCATGATCATCCAGCTTACTATGCTCATGTCGAGAAAGAAGTAGATGGAAAGCCTTGGTTTCACGACATCAAGGAATTTTTAGCCAAAGGAGAATATCTAGAGCTTCCAAATGCTACTAAAAATGCACACTTCGAAGATTGTCCAACAATTTCTTCCATATCGGAGGAATCCTGTATAGGAGGACTCCGGATTTTGGTTTTCTAAGGTGTGTTGATGCAAAGGAAGCATCCAAACTGCTAGAGGGAAATTCATGCCGAGACCTGTGGTCTGCATATGAACGGTTTTGTCTTAGCCAAGATTATACTCCGGGCAGGTTGCATTTGGATGACCATGGAGACGAACTGCATCCAGTATGTTCGAAAGTGCCACCGCTGTCAAATCCATGCAGTCATGATAAAAGTGACTCCAAATAAGCTTAATGCAACAAGCTCGCCATGGTTGTTCGCCGCATGGGGAATGGATGTTATCGGACCAATCGAACCTGCCGCATCAAACGGGAACATGTTTATCCTAGTAGCAATTGATTATTTCACCAAATGGGTTGAAGCAGCATCTTACAGAGTAGTGATTAAGAAAGTCGTGGAAAACTTCGTCCGTGATCGTATAATTTGCCAATTCGGGATTTCAGAATCAATCATTACTGACAATGGCCCCATCCTCAATAGTGATCTGATGAAAGCTATGTGCGAAACCTTTAAGATCAAACACAAGAATTCCACAACTTACAGGCCTTAGATGAACGGAGCAGTAGAAGCCGCTAACAAGAACATCAAGAAGATACTGAGAAATATGGTAGAAAAGCATAAGCAGTGGCATGAGAAGCTATCATTTGCTTTATTGGGGTATCACAGCACAGTCCACACATCAACTGGTGCAACTCCCTACATGCTGGTTTACAGTACAAAAGCAGTCATTCCTGCCGAGGTAGAAATTCCCTCCCTAAGAATCATACAGGAAGCAGAAATGGATGATGTAGAATGGGTAAAGAGCCATTACGAACAGTTAGCCCTCATAGATGGTAAGAGAATAAATGTAGTTTGCCATGGTCAACTTTATCAAAACAGAATGTCCCGAGCCTTCAACAAGAGAGTCAGACCAAGACGATTCACACCAGGGCAGCTGGTGTTAAAGAATATTTTTCCACATCAAGATGAAGCCAAAGGGAAGTTCTCTCCTAACTGGCAAGGCCCATACATGGTTCATCGGTTTCTGACAGGAGGAGCCCTCATACTTGCAGAAATGGTCGGAGAAGTTTTTCCAAAACCATTAAACTCAGATGCAATCAAGCGATACTATGGGTAGCCATTTATGATCTCATTAAGTAATTTGAACTACGTCTGACCTGATTACTATTTAAGAGGGGATACGTAGGCAGCCTTATGGGTTCGATCACAATTCAATAAAATTTTCATTTCCCCCGCAATTGGAAACTAGCGCAGAATTTTGAGGAGGACCCTCAAAATTCCGAAGTTACTTCAGCCGATCATCGCAAGCAGCCATCAGAAGCATCAACGCATTAAACTGGGGCTGAATTTTGAGGAGGACCCTCAAAATTCTGTAGCAAGAAAGGTCGCAATGTCTTGTAGCAACTAAGCTATGTCTCTATTATTGCATAAGGCTACTATTCTACCTTCCGAGACTAAGCTCTGCCTCCATTTGCATGGCTGAAATATTGCCACTTCATTTAAATCCTGCATCGGAAAAAAGATCGCCATTTTATTTTGCATGGCTGAAATATCGCCACTTCATTTAAATCTCGCATCGGTTGAGAAATCGCCATTTGTATTTACACTTTGCCTGACTGAAATATCGCCACTTCATTTAAATCCTGCATCGGCTGAAAGATTGCCATTTTATTTTGCATGGCTCAAATATCACCACTTCATTTAAATTCTTTATCGGCTGAAATACCGCCACCTCATTTAAATCTCGCATCAGCTGAAAGATCGCCATTTGTATTTACAATTTGCATGGCTGAAATAGCGCTACTTTATTGAAATACTGCATCGGCTGAAAGATCACCATTTTATTTTTGCACGGTTGAAATAGCCCCACTTCAGTTAAATCTTGCATCGGCTAAAAGATCGCCAAATCCTATATTTCCTGGGCTGAAAGATCGCCAAATTGTCCAAAGGCGTCATTGTTTAGAGGCACCATTTTCATAGCCTGAGAACGCCATGCCATGGCCCGAGGACCCCACTTTTATCTCTTCATAGCATTATTCAAAGGAATCATGGTTCGGAGGCATTATTCTCATAGCCCGAGGACATCATTTCATAGCATGCGAATCCTTTATTATATGTTTCATGGCCCAGGACATCATGGTCTAAGGACATCATCCTAACCGTCCATAGACAACATTCCTGGTCCAACCGAAACTTGCATCATGTTTAAATTTATGCACAATATATGCGCTCGTATTGTTTATTTGAAGGTAAACCGGATAGTAATGTCCATCTCAGCAGGAGCGATCCCACTCCAATTTCCACAGCCCTCTAAATTCATAGCCGCTACCCCAATCCGAATATCTCGACTGTTCTTGAAAAATCTCCATCGGCATATTCCGGCGACGGATCCCGAACTACATACGGCCTGATTCCTATAAGACCAAGGATATGTAGGTAGCTCAAGAACCGGAGCTCGGTCAAAATTCTTCAAATCATTTCATTTGGTCAAAATTGGCCATTATATCTTTACCCGACAACTCTATCATCCTTCTCGGGTAAAGAGGGGTAGCTGTTGAAACTCAATTTTTACCTATGTATTTTTTCATATAAAAAATAATTTCAAAATAACATATATATGCATATATAAGAATGCCCAAGTATTTTGGTATTTTTTCTAATTTTTAAAGATTTTAAAATCAATTTATTGTACATTTTAGCAATACAAAAATCGATAATTATTCCTAAAACTATCAATTTTGGTGAATAACTTATTTTATCCTCATATTTATACCAAAATATAGTTAAGGTGATTTTTGTTGAAACTCAATTTTTACCTATGTATTTTTTCATATAAAAAATAATTTCAAAATAACATATATATGCATATATAAGAATGCCCAAGTATTTTGGTATTTTTTCTAATTTTTAAAGATTTTAAAATCAATTTATTGTACATTTTAGCAATACAAAAATCGATAATTATTCCTAAAACTATCAATTTTGGTGAATAACTTATTTTATCCTCATATTTATACCAAAATATAGTTAAGGTGATTTTTGTTGAAACTCAATTTTTACCTATGTATTTTTTCATATAAAAAATAATTTCAAAATAACATATATATGCATATATAAGAATGCCCAAGTATTTTGGTATTTTTTCTAATTTTTAAAGATTTTAAAATCAATTTATTGTACATTTTAGCAATACAAAAATCGATAATTATTCCTAAAACTATCAATTTTGGTGAATAACTTATTTTATCCTCATATTTATACCAAAATATAGTTAAGGTGATTTTTGTTGAAACTCAATTTTTACCTATGTATTTTTTCATATAAAAAATAATTTCAAAATAACATATATATGCATATATAAGAATGCCCAAGTATTTTGGTATTTTTTCTAATTTTTAAAGATTTTAAAATCAATTTATTGTACATTTTAGCAATACAAAAATCGATAATTATTCCTAAAACTATCAATTTTGGTGAATAACTTATTTTATCCTCATATTTATACCAAAATATAGTTAAGGTGATTTTTGTATATTTTTTCAAATTTATCTGGTATTTTTAAAGCTAAATTACATACAATTGCAATTTTTAGCCTTTTTTAAGATTAATAGCATTTATATAATTATAAAATTAGTTCTAGTATTTTTAAATTAATTTTACATATTATTTCCTGGCTTAGTGCTTTTAATTCGCTATTGAAATCATCTTTAATATTTTTTATAAATAAAAGGGGAAAACTGGCTATTTAACATTTAGCCTCATTTTATTTCAATTACAGCCTCTTTTACATTTCAATTTTAACCCTTAAATTGACCCAATTCTACCCCTATTTGGACCAACCCAATTTCATTTCAACCCGGTCCCCTGACCCAATTTAAAATTCGCCCGTTTCCTATCTTTGATCCACGCCGTTGATCATTTTTATCAACGGCCATAAACCCCCCTTACCCTTTTAACCCTGAACGGCCTACCCTAATCCCCCATTTCACATAATCCTTCGCCTTTGAATCCCAAACTCTCTCAAACTCTCTCAAAGCTCTTTGGAAGCCTAGCCTTCTCCTACCCCTTTTAACCACCTTTCACCGGAATCCATGGATTCTCAAGCCGTGGGTGGTTGGTACTCACCTCCCTCCACCATCAAACCATGGTTGTTCGAAGCCTCGAGACTGACCTCGATGGTTCTCCTTCAGATCCTCTCAGATATGCAGTTCTATGGCTTCTCCGGCGTGCTCCGGCGTACCTAAAGCATTAGGAGCCTGATTCTAACTCATACGACTCAAGATCGGAACTTCTTCCAAGCCTTTCTCATTTCTAGGGTTTCTCCGAAACCCTAAGATGTTCGAGGTTTTCCCTATTTGTTTTCTTAAGGTCTATGATCTATTTGTATTTTCCTAGATTTCTAAATTGTTTTCCCTAAATTTTCTTTTCAAAATCATCAGTCCTCGATTTAGGGTTTTTGAAAGGATTTTTTCAAAAAAACATCATTCTGATTCTTCTTTTTCTTTTCTTTTCCTTATGTATGTTTGTCTATATCATGCTCATGTGATTTCTTCTTACTACGCATGAACTGACTTTCCACTTTTCTTTTTCTACTGTACATGTATTCCTGTGCTCGCATGTTAATCCTTGTTATGTTTTCTTTGATCTTTTACTATATGTGTTTACCGTTGAGTTCTTTGATTTTGTTTTATTGAACTCTGTTTGTGTTCTTGCTAAAAATGTTTCATCTACTTTTGTTTAAGCTTGTAACACTTTCGGTCACACTCCTAAGTCACAAATCATCCGCCGAAGCTAACCGAATTATCAGAATCCACATCCGAGCCCTCTAACACATAGGTTAACATCTGGTTGACTTTTCCAAAATAAGCCTTCCTTAAAGGGACTAAGTGTCTCATTTCCTACAAAAACAAATCAAATTCAACTCTAACACACCAAATACTGATAATGAAACATGAAGAAGCATAAAATGGGGGAAACGGGGCGGTAACTCCTGAGACGACGGGTCGGGTTGTCACAAGGGTCAGATTCCGATTTTAGAAGTTGGAGTAGGTCCATAATGTCGAATGTGACTTGTGTGCAAAATTTGAGGTCAATCAGACGTGATTGGATGGGTTTCGACATCAAATGTAGAAGTTTGAAGTTTTAAAGTTCATAAAGCTTGAATCGAGTTGCGATCGGTTATTTCGATGTTGTTTGATGTAATTTGAAGGCTCGAGTAAGCTCATAGTATGTTTTGGGACATGTTATGCAAATGAATATAGAAACAAATAGTGCAGATAAGCACAGAAGTCCGCCTCTCAGGCACCACACTCGGTTATCAGATAATACCAGAACAATAGGTGAATATTGCAAGAGGAAGCACAACAACATATAATAACAGAAAAATGAAATAAGGTAAACACATCAAACAGTAGCAATACCGCTGCGATGTGCAGCCTGATCCATATATCGCTGTGGCGTGCAGCCCGATCCATTTAACGTCGAAGGTGCTCACTGGGGTATGTATAGACTCCGGAGGGGCTCCTACAGCCCAAGCGCAATATCAAGCCATCTCGTGGCATCAATCAGGCTCTCGGCCTCAATATCAATATAGTACTATTGCGGCGTGCAGCCCGATCCATAAGTATCCTCACAATACAGGCCCCAACCTCACTCAGTCAACAAAATCACGTAAGCCACTCGGGCAACAATAAAGTATGATGCTCAGCCCAAAACATTTTATGGAAATATCATTTCGAGTATTTAAGGCATAATTACTTAGGTGAGTTTTTAAAACAGTGGGAAATACATGACTGAGTTCAAATACATAATTAAATCAGTGAGGAATTATCAACAACAATCCCCGAAGGGTTCAAATAATTGGCACGAAGCCAAATAGAGCAATCATCCTAAATTATGATGATAACAAGTAATTTCAGTCAAATACGCAGTAAATTCATCAATCGGGATGGACAGAGTCATAATCCCCAACGGTGCTCTACCCCACGCTCGCTATCCGGCGTAGAAGTCACCTCAATATAGCACTATGATGTGCAAGTCCGGGGTTTCAAACCCTCAGAATATCATTTACAATCATTACTCACCTCGAACCAGCGAAATCTCTATCTCGTGATGCCTTTGCTCCTCAAATCAGGCTCTACGCGCGTCGAATCTAACCAAAATCAGAGTGAATATATCACATTATGCTAAGGGAACAAAGCCCAAGCAAAAAGAATCAATAATGGGCACCTCGGGCCCACTTCTCATATCTTAGAAATACGGGTTCCTTATCTCTCCACGAATCTATACATATCAAAATTACAAGCATCGGGGTCAAATTGACCCCTCAAATCCCCATTCTTAACTCTCTTGAGTTCAAGCCCTAAACCACCATTTTTGTACCTTACTTCCTTGAGTTTTTAGCTCTAATCCATGTATTTACACCATAAAATCATGTTTTAAGTCCAAGAATTCATACCTGATCAAAGTCCTTGAAACCCTCTTCAAAATCGCCCAAACAATCTCCAAGTGTGAAGTGAAATGTGTTACTCTTTCAAAATTTTGCGAAGATGAATTAAATATTTCTGTCTAGCAAAGACCCACTTCTGCGACGTAAATCCCGCATCCGCGGCTTCGTAGATGCAGCTTCCCAACCGCTTTTGCGGAAACAGTGCCCCGACAAACCCTCGCTTCTGCGATCCTCCCTTCGCTTCTATGTGACCGCACCTATGGTGCCATAACCGCAGGTGCAAAAATACCAGATACCAGCAGACCTTTAACATGCAAAAATTCCAAAACTCTCCGTTTAACCATCCGATCTCACCCTGAGGCCCCCGAGACCTTAACCAAAAACACAAACATGATCCAATACCTTATTCAAACTTGCTCCAATCATCAAAACACCACGATTAACACAAAAACCATCAAATTACATTAAATCCAAGCCTAAGTTCTTCAAATTCTTCCGAAACTCGCATTCGATCAAAAACCCAACCAAATCACCTCTGAATCACCTAAACTTTTGCACACACATCCCAAATCACCTAGCAAAGCTACTGCATCTCTCGGAATTCCATTCCGACCCTCGAATCAAAATCTCACCTATCAATCGAAAATCGCCAAAATGCTAACTTCGCCAATTCAAGCCTAATTCTACAACGGACCTCCAAAATCACTTTCGGTCACACTCCTAAGTCACACTCCTAAGTCACAAATCATCCCCCGAAGCTAACCGAATCATCGAAATCCACATCCAAGCCCTCTAACTCATAGTTCATCATCCGGTTGACTTTTCCAAAACAAGCCTTCCTTAAAGGGACTAAGTGTCTCATTTCCTACCAAAACCAATCCAAATCAACTCTAACACACCAAATACCGACAATGAAACATGAAGAATCATAAAATTGGGGAAATAGGGTAGTAACTCTTGAGATGATGGGTCGGGTCATCATAGGGGTCAGATTCCAATTTTAGAAGTTAGAGTAGGTCCATAATGTCGAATATGACTTGTGTGCAAAATTTGAGGTCAATCGGACGTGATTGGATATGTTTCGACATCGAATGTAGAAGTTTGAAGTTCTAAAGTTCATAAAGCTTGAATCAAGTTGCGATATGTTATTTCGATGTTGTTTGATGTAATTTGAAGGCTCGAATAAGTTCGTAGTATGTTTTTGGACATGTTGTATAATTGGTTGAGGTCCCGAGGATCTCGGGTGGATTACAGATGGCAAACTGATCGATTTGGACTTGAATGAGGAGCTGAAGGGGGGCTTAGTTGCTGGTGTAACCGCTTTTGTGGAAGTTTCATCGCAGAAGCGAGCTCACAGAAGCGGGAAGGAGGCCGCATAAGCGAAAATGGCCTAGAGCAGGGGGAGTCACAGAAGCGGTCGTTTGGGCGCATATGTGGGCGTGCAAGTGCAAAGGTGAAGTCAGCAAAAGCAAGTAATGGCGCAAATGCGTAGAAGACGTTGCATAAACAGAGCCGTAGAAGCGGCTAAAAGACCGCAGCTGCGAAAGTCGGCTGGGCAAAACGGTTTTTTTTTTAAATCGGGAATTGGCCATTTTTCTCTCATTTTTCATTTGGTTTGGGCGATTTTAGAGAGCTTCAAGGTGAGATATTCTTGAAATATCACAAGGTAAGTTGTTCCCACTCATTATAAGTTAAATACATGATTTGGATACAAATTAAAGTATGGAAAGTAGTAGAAACTTGAGGTTTGACGAAAAACCTAGAAAAATGGTATTCTTGGATTTGGAGCACAATTTTGGGCATGAAATTGAGAGTAAAATTATATATTTGAGTCCACGAGGTTGTGGGCAAACTTTATCTTCGAAGAATTTCAAAATCCAGGCACGTGGGCCCGAGGGCAATTTTGTCAACTTTTCGATCTGGGATAGAAGTTGTTATAAATTGGATTATTATGAGTAATTGAGCATATATTAATGGGTTTGCATAATTATTGGATAGTTTTGGAGTGTTGTGCATCAATTTGAGTCTTCAGAAGGGTGTGGAATGCCGGTTATGGAACTTCGGAGCGAGGTGAGCCTCCTTTCTCACCGTGTAAGAGGGAATTGTCCCCATAGGTGAATTAATTGGATATGTACTTCTATTTGTGGGGGCTACGTATGCACGAGGTGACAAGAGTCCATGCGTCGCTACTATTATGCTTAAGTTCGGGTAGTCTAGGACCCAAAAACATGCTTTACTTGAAATAATTGTAACCTTATTGACAGTCGAAATTGCTTAAATCATATAGAAGTGGTAAATAATTTTTTAAACAAGTTAAACTTCGTTTTCTCGGCTTGTAAAAGAGAAATTGACACCTCCTTGAATAATTGTTTCCCTGATGACGTCTTGATTGACTGTTTCAATGTGTGTTTCTATGTGTACCTGCATCGCATGTATGATTCGCGAGCAGGATGATTGTTTATTTATATTTAACCACGTCACATGTATGATTCGCGACTGGGGTAATAAATTCATCTAGGGTTCGCTCCATTCGACCCTTTGGTAGTGCACTATTTAAATATTTGTTGGATCGGATCATACGACCTCGACATGATTTGCGCTTGCTTGTATTGCTTGCCTTGAGATTCATAGATGTTTATATTTTTTCTCCCCAGCCTTAGGTAAATGTATAAATGATGAAAATGAATTTGGAAATTCCCTATTAATAAAAGAATTGTTTACTTGCTTCATGCTATTGAGTTACAATTGTTTTTTCATATATCCTTGATTTACTATATTATCGGTATATTATTGGACCACTAGTTAGTGTCAAAGTTGACATATCGTCACTACTTCTTCGAGTTTAGGCGGGATACTTACTGAGTACACATTATTTTTGTACTCATACTACACTTGATATGTGTTTTTGTTGCACAAGCACATGTATGACTAGTGGCCTAGTTTGGCACAACGGCATGGTTGATACGGAGACTTAGGTGAGCTGCACTTCTTGAGAGGAACCGCAGTCAGCAGAGTCTCCTTCAGAGTACTGTATTGTGTTTTCTCTACTGTCCAATTTGTATTTTGGACGGTTATTGTATTGTTTCCTAGAAATTGCTCATGCGCTTGTGATACCGGGTTCTGGGATGATTATAAGATTATTCAATATTAAGTTTGTTAAAGTCATCATTATTCCTTATGTGAAATCCATTACTTATTGTTTAATGTATAAAATAAATGATTTCAAATATTAAAACGAGTAATTACAAGTTATTTGGTGTTGGCTTGCGTGACAGTTGTGTCCGACGCCATCACGATCTTTAATGGATTTTGGGTAGTGACAGCAGGTGCGAGAATTGGACCGCTGAAGTGGGTTCTGAGGGCATAAGTGAGAATGCACCTACGATGGATTTTCCGTAGGTACGACATCGCAAAAGCGACTGTTGGACTGCAGATGCGGAAGTTCTTGGCAAAATGTCTGAATTGTGTATTTCGTGAATTTTGGGTCATTTTGCACCATTTTTAGTTGGCGTTGGAGCTTTTGAGAGCGATTTTGAGGAGGAATTCAAGGGTTTATCTGTAAGGTAAGTGGCTTGAGCCATAATACTCGTATATGTGATGATTTCCCGTTGTTTAATCATGTAATTAGTGAAGATTAGGGGTGATAATGAGGGGTTTGGGCTTGGGATTTTGGAGAGTTTGATTTGAGTATTGAGGGACCATTTGATGTCGAATTTTGATGAATTTGATATCGGTAGACTCGTGAGTGAAAGGGCTTTCTAGTGTTATGATTTTTGTCGGATTCCGAGACGTGGGCCCTGTTGATACCCAATTTTTCCCTACGATTTTTTTCATATACAAAATACTTTCAAAATAACACATATATGCATATATAAGCATGCCCAAGTGTTTTGGTATTTTTCCTAATTTTTAAAGATTTTTAAATCAATTTATGTCCATTTTTAGCAATACAAAAATAGATAATTATTCCCAAAACAATCAATTTTGGTGACTAACTTATTTTATCCTCATATTTATGCCAAAATATAGTTAAGGTGATTTTTGTATATTTTTACAAATTTATCTGGTATTTTTAAAGCTAAATTACATACAATTGCTATTTTTAGCCTATTTTAAGATTAATAGAATTTCTGTAATTATAAAATTGGTTCCAATATTTTTAAATTAATACTTACATATTATTTGTTGGCTTAATACTTTTAATTCGCTTTTGAAATCATCTTCACTATTTTTTATAAATAAAATGGGAAAATTGGCTATTTAACACTTAGCCTCATTTTATTTCAATTACAGCCTCTTTTACATTTCAATTTTAACCCTTAAATTGACCCAATTCTACCCTTATTTGGACCAGCCCAATTTCATTTCAACCCGGTCCCCCGACCCAATTTAAAATCCGCCCGTTTCCTATCTTTGATCCACGCTGTTGATCATTTTTATCAACGGCCATAAACCCCCCTTACACTTTTTAACCCTGAACGACCCACCCTAATCCTCCATTTCACATAATCCGCCGCCTTTGAATCCCAAACTCTCTCAAAGCTCTTTGGAACCCTAGCCTTCTCCTACCTTTTTTAACCACCTTTCACCGGAATCCATGGCTTCTCAGGCCGAGGATGGTTGGTGCTCACCTCCCTCCACCATCAAACCATGGTTGTTCGAAGCCTCGAGACTGACCTTGATGGTTCTCCTTCAGATCCTCTGAGATCTGCAGTTCTATGGCTTCTCCGGCCTGCTCCGGTGTACCTAAAGTATCAGGAGCCTGATTCTAACTCATCCGACTCAAGATCGGACCTTCATCCAAGCCTTTCTCATTTCTAGGGTTTCTCCGAAACCCTAAGTTGTTCGAGGTTTTCCCTGTTTGTTTTCTTAAGGTCTATGATCTATTTGTGTTTTCGTGGATTTCTAAATTGTTTTCCCTAAATTTTCTTTTCAAAATCATCAATCCTCGATTTAGGGTTTCTGAAAGGATTTTTTCAAAAAAACATCTTTCTAATTCTTCTTTTTCTTCTTCTTTTCTTTATGTATGTTTGTCTATATCATGCTCGTGTGATTTCTTCTTACTACGCATGAACTGACTTTCCACTTTTCTTTTTCTACTATACATGTTATTCCTGTGCTCATTTGTTAATCCTTGTTATGTTTTCTTTGCTCTTTTACTATATGTGATTACCGTTGAGTTCTTTGATTTTGTTTTACTGAACTCTATTCGTGCTCTTGCTAAACATGTTTCATCTACTTTTGTTTAAGTTTATATCACCTCTTGTCGATGCCCCCTTTTTCTAAAGGCGAAATTGGGTTTACGACATTTGGACGGACAACTTTATTTCCTTTGGGAATTTGGGTTTGAGATTTAGAAGAGTCGCCACTTAATGATTAAGTGCATTAGGATACTAATAAAAATAAAAAGAAAAGAGAAAAACCAGAGAACGGGCAAGGGCTTGAAATTATCTCAGAGGGAAGGTGTTTGGCACCATCGAAGATCCATTAGTGTGGTTCCTGACCATGCTACAATTGTGACTTTAAAGCGAATAAACATGCAATACAGTTTTCCCATAATAATTACAAGTAGGCACGTATAAAGATTAATCAAACATGCTGAAGTTAGGGAATTAAAAAAGGAAAGAAAGAATATTAGTCATTGATTAAAATGATCAACGGCTTGGATTTAAAGGGAAGCCGGGTCAGTTTAAAATCGGGTCAGGGGTCGGTTTAAAATTGGAATTGGGTTATTATAATTTGGGCGGAATTGGGGGTAAAATTGAGGCTAAAATTGGGCTATGCGTTAAATAGCCAATTTCCACCCTTTTTATTTTTAAAAAAAAAAAATAATGATTTTAAAAGCAAATTAAAACAACTGAACTAATTAATAATATATAAATATTAATCCAAAAATACTGAAAATAATTTTATAATTGTAAAATATCGTCAATCGTAAAATAGGCTATAATTGCAATTATACGCAATTTAGTTTAAAAATACCACATAAATTTATAAAAATGAATAAAGATCACCTTAATTATATTTTGTAGTAAATATGAGAATAGAAATAAATTATTCACCTAAATGATAATTTTGGGAATAATTATTGGATTTTATACTACTAGAAATAGACAACAATAAGGACTTTAAAATCCTTAAAAATTAGGAAAAATACCCAAACTTCTGGGGCATGCTTATTTATGCATACACATGCTATTTTAGAAGTATTTTGGGTATAAAAATACATAAGAAAAAATTGGGTGTCAACAGCTGCCCCTCTTTACCCAGGAAGGATGAAAGAGTTGTCGGGTAAAGATATGATGGCCAATTTTGACCGAATGAAACGATTGAAGAACATTGACGGAGCTCTAGTTTCTGTGCTACCTACATATCCCTAGTTTTACAGGAATCAGGCCATATGTAGTTCAGGATCCATTGGCTGACTATGCCGATGGAGATTTTCGAAAGAAAAGGAAGCGATGTTCAGGTTGAGAAGGATGGTCAAAGTCTAGTAGGTTGCGGGAACTGGAGCGGGATCGTTCCTGCTAAGACGTCCGTTGCTAGCCGGTGTACCTGCAAATGAATAATACCAACATATATTGTGGATAAATTTAAACGTGATGCAAGTTTCCATTAGACCATTAATGTTGTCTTTGGATGGTTAGGATGATGTCCTGGGCCATGAAGCGTATATTAAAGGATTCGCAGACCATGAAATGATGTTCTCAGGCTATGAGAATGATACCTCCGAACTACGATGCCTTTGAATGATGATATGCAAAAGATAAAAATGGGGTCCTCAGGCCATGACATGGCGTTCTCGGGCTATGAAGATGGTACCTCCGAACAATGATGCCTTTGGACGATTTGGCGATCTTTCAGCGCATGAAATGCAGAAAGTGGCGATATTTCAGCCGATGCAAGATGTAAACGAAAGGTGGCACTATTTCAGCCATGCAAGATGGATAACGTGGTGATATTCCGGCGATGCAAGAAAGAATAAAGTGGCAATGTTTCAGACAACAGACTTAAATAAAAGTGGTGATATTTCTGCCAATACATGATTTAAATAAAGGTGGTGGTATTTCAGCCATGTAGATGTAAATAAAAGTGGCGATATTTCAGCCGATGCAAGATTTAAATAAAGGTGGCGATATTTCAGTCATGCAGATGGAATAAAGTGGCGATGTTTCAGCCAGCAAATGTAAATAAAAGTGGCGATATTTCAGTCGATACAGGATTTAAATTGAGGTGGCGGTATTTCAGCCATGTAGATATAGGTAAAGCTTAACCTCGGAATGCAGAATGGTAGCCTTATGCACTGCAGAAAAATGCAGGATAGAGGTAGAGTTTAACCTCGAAAGGCAAAAAAGTAGCCCTATGTAATGCAGAGAAATGCAGATGGAGACGGAGCTTAGTCTCGGAAGGCAGAAAGGTAGCCTTATGCAATGCGGATGGAGACAGAGCTTAGTCTAGGAAGGCAGAAAGATAGTCTTATGCAATGCGGAAAATAAAGGCGAATAGTAATGAAATCTCTTAGCTGATAGATGATTGCGTTATTGTGGCTGCTGGGGATGTTGTGTGCGAATAGCGCTTGTAAATAGGCGACGATTCTGAGAATTGTATTCTTGAAAAATACGGGTGTGTAAATATCTGATGATTTTGCGTCTTGGGTACCTGCATCCAAAGAAACATCATGAGTTTTGTAAAAGGGGGGAAGGTTAGTTCGTTTTCCCGTAGACTTCGCTTGTCCTGCTCGGCTCTTGTTTTCATTGGGGTAGCGTCGCTAAACAAAGCAATTTTATAGTAGTCACGCATGATTTACTAAAAATATGATGTAAATACATAATTGAAAATAGTTTTCTTTTAGATGAACTGACGACTGCGACGCGGTTCAAGAAATTGCAACCTCTTTTGCTTTAGAATTTTAAGGGTCCTCCTCAAAATTCTGCCCCAGTTTACTGGGCTGGTGCTTCTGACGGCTACGTTCGATAAATGGCTAAAAATGAACTTCAAAATTTTGGAGGGTCCTCCTCAAAATTCTGCCCCAGTTTCCAATATCGGGGGAAATGAAAATTTTATTGAATTGTGACCGAATCCATAAGGCTGCCTACGTATCCTCTCTTAAATAGGAATCAGGTCATACGTAGTTCAAATCACATAATGGAGTCACAAATGGTTATACATAGTATCTCTTAGCTGCATCTGAATTGATCGGTTTCGGCCAAACTTCTCCATCCATTTCTATAAGTATTAGGGCCCCTCATGTCAGAACCTGATGAACCATGTACGGACCCCGCCAATTGGGAAAGAACTTCCCTTTGGCTTCATCTTTATGTGGAAAAATCTTCTTTAACAGCAGCTGCCTTGGTGTGAACCGTCTTGGCCTGACTCTCTTGTTGAAGGCTCTAGTCATCCTGTTCTGGTAAAGTTGACCATGGCAAACTGCGTTCATTCTCTTACCATCTATGAGAGCTAACTGTTCGTAATGACTCTTTACCCATTCTGCATCATCAATCTCTGCTTCCTGTATGATTCTTAAAGATGGAATTTCTACCTCGGCGAGGATGACCGGTTCTGTACCATAAACCAACATATAAAGAGTTGCACCAGTTTATGTGCGGACTGTAGTGTGATACCCCAATAGAGCAAATGATAGCTTCTCATGCCACTGCTTATGCTTTTCTACCATCTTCCTCGGTATCTTCTTGATGTTCTTGTTGGCGGCATCTATAACTCTGTTCCTTTGGGGCCTGTAGGCTGTGGAATTCTTGTGTTTGATCTTGAAGGTTTCGCACATGGACTTCATCAAATCACTATTGAGGTTGGAACCATTATTAGTAATGATTTATTCTGGGATCCCAAATCGACTAATGATACGGTCACGGACAAAGTCAGTCACGACTTTCTTGGTTACTGCTTTGTAAGATGCTGCTTTAACGCATTTGGTGAAATAATCAATTGCCACTAGGATAAACTTCTGCGTATTTGACACGGCAGGTTAGATTGTTCCAATAACATCCATTCCCCATGCGGCGAACGACCATGACGAGTTTGTTGCATTAAGCTTATTTCGAGGCACTTTTATCATATCTGCATGGATCTGGCAACGGTGGCACTTTCGAACATACTGGATGCAGTCCGTCTCCATAGTCATCCAAAAATAACCTGCCCGGAGTATCTTCTTGGCTAAGACAAAACCATTTATATGCGGACCACAGGTCCCGGCATGAATTTCCTCTAACAGTTTGGTTACTTCCTTTGCGTCAACACACCTTAGCAAACCCAAATTCGGAGTTCTTATATATAGGATTCCTTTGCTGTGGAAAAAATTGTTGGACAACCTTCGAAATTTGCGTTTCTGAGTAACATTTGCTAGCTATGGATATTCTCCTTTGGCTAAAAATTCCTTGATGGTGTGAAACCAAGGCTTTCCATCTGCTTCCTCCTCGACATGAGCACAGTAAGCTAGCTGATCATGAATCTTTACTGGAATAGGGTCTATGAAGTTCTTATCTGGATGTTGAATCATGGATGATAGAGTGGCCAATGCATCGGCAAACTCATTCTATACTCTGGGACATGCCGGAACTCTGTCTTTCTGAACCACTTTCTCAAATCTTGTACATGATGCAAATATGGGAGTATCTTGGAGTTCTTGGTTTCCCATTCATCTCGGACCTGATGTATAAGCAAATCTGAATCTCCAATCACAAACAACTCTAGGACGTTCATGTCAATGGCCATCTTGAGCCCAAGATGCAAGCTTCGTACTCGGCCATATTGTTGGCGCATGGGAACCTGAGCTTGGCAGATATCGGTTAATGTTGACTGGATTCTGATATTAGGACTGCTCCTATGCCAATTCCTTTGAAATTTGCTACTCCATCGAATAACATCCTCCAACCATCATAAGACTCTGCAATGTCCTCTCCTGCGAATGACACCTCTTCATCAGGAAAATACATTTTTAAGGGTTCATATTATCCATCCATAGGGTTTTCCGTGAGGTGATATACTAGTGTCTATCCTTTGATTGCTCTATGAGTCACGTAGATAATGTCAAATTCACTCAGCAGGATTTGCCACTTGGCCAGCTTGCCGGTGGGCATGGGCTTCTGGAAGATGTACTTCAACGGATCCATTCTTGATATGAGATACGTGGTGTAAGCACAAAAATAGTGCCTCAGCTTCTGAGCTACCCAAGTCAGATCACAGCAGGTGCGCTCCAGTAAAGAATACCAGGCTTCGTACGGGGTGAACTTCTTGCTGAGATAATAAATGGCCTATTCTTTCCTTCCTGTTTCATCATGCTGCCCCAGAACACATCCAATATTGGAAGGTAGAGTAGTAGGGGTCTACCTGGTTCGGGCAAAACCAAAACTGGCGGTGCTGACAGGTACTCCTTGATTCTATCAAAGACTTTTTGCAGTCGTCGGTCCGTTTGGTAGCAGCATTTTTCTTCAGCATCTTAAAGATTGGCTCATAGATGATAGTAGATTGTGTTATGAATCGGCTGATGCAGTTAAGTCTCCCATAGAAACTCATTACTTCTTTCTTATTCTTTGGCGGTGGAAATTCTTGAATAGCTTTGACCTTTGATGGATCCAATTCTATCCCTCGACGGCTTACAATGAATCCAAGTAGTTTTCCGGCAGGAACCCCAAATACACACTTTGCAGGATTCAACTTCAGGTTGTATTTTCTCAGTCTATTGAAGAATTTCATCAAATCTCCCATGTGATCAGCGGCTTTCTCGAATTTGATAATGATATCGTCTACATACACTTCGATCTCCTTGTGTATCATGGTATGAAAAATTATGGTCATGGCCCTCATGTAGGTGGCCCCTGCATTCTTTAACCCAAACGGCATCATTTTGTAACAATACATCCCCCACGACGTAATGAAAGCATTTTTCTCAGCATCCTCTTCATCCATCCATATCTGATGGTACCCAGCAAAACAATCAACGAATGACTACAACCCGTGCTTGGCGTAGTTCTCAATCAAGATATGTATATTTGTCAAGGGAAAGTCATCCTTTGGACTGGCCTGGTTGAGATCCCGATAGTCGACACAGACCCTGACCTTTCCATCTTTCTTTGGTACTGGCAAAATATTGGCTAACCATGTCGGATACTCCACTACCGTGAGAACCTTAGCTTTGACCTGCTTAGTGACTTCTTCCTTGATTTTCAAACTCATGTCTGGCTTGAACTTTTTGGGATTTTCTTTCACTAGCGGACAGGCTGGATCAGTCGGTAATTTGTGAGCCACAATGGACGTGCTTAGACCGGTCATGTCGTCATACGACCATGAGAATATGTCCTCACACTCTCTTAGAAATTCCGTATACTCTTCCTTCTCCAATGGTGACAAGTGAACGCTGACTCGTGTTTCTTTGTTGTTCTGTGCATCTCCTAGATTGACAATCTCAATTTTGTCCAGGTTGGACTTAGGCCTATTCTAAAAATTCTCAACTTCCTTAACAATTTCTTCTGATATATCATCTTCCTCTGAATCTATGTCCGCTTGTTGCGTTGTCTCGTTGCATGTCACAGTCGTTGGTTCATCAAGATAAGTAATTGTAATGCTATTTAAATAAAGTAATGAGAGAAAATAATAAGAGAGAGATTTGTAAGAAAATTGAAATATTTAATAAATTCCATAAGTTTTTTGAGCATTGGAGCTCTTTCTTGCGAAAAAAGAAAAATGTGAAAAGAAAATAAACTTAATATTGCAAAATAGTGCATAGTGCTTTGTTCAGTTTTGCTACCCCAAGGCACGTCGGGCTCTGGTTGTTCTAACAGTCCAGTTGTTGAGGTGTGCTCCTCCGCTCACAACCTGTATGGAAGGGCCTTCCTTCCCATCCTCCTCGAAAATGACACAACAGTCCATATCATCCTCTTCCAGGAACAAATCCCTCATTGCTGCTAATGTTTCCTCTTCTTCTAACCCATAGATGACTTTAGCTGGTTGGAAAGCCTGCTCTAGATGGGGTATCGGTTGCTCCAATGGATAATAGGGGCCACGCCATGGTGGCGACCGATCCTTAAATTCTTCCCTGGTATACTCATACCCCAATGCGAAGGTGGTACCATGTTTCTTGAGCTTGATAGGCTTAGCGATTCCTTGGAGTTTTTTCCAAGTCCTTTGCCAGGTTCATATCTACTCCAATTTAGTATGCTTTCAATTTTGTTGCTCCACCATTTGTCCTTGTTGACTGTGTTGACTCGCTCGATGTGGTGGTAAGTTTTCCCACCTAATCTTTTTCTTCCTCCAATTGCTGGAATGGTCTGGCGACTATATATGGGATTGTTACCGTCCCTATGAATGATCACCTCCTGGTGATTCCACTCAAACTTCACTGCCTGATGTAGTGTTGATGCCACGGCCCCGGTGGCATGAATCCATGGTCGTCCCAACAGTAGATTGTAAGAGGTCGGCACGTCTATTACCTACAAAATCGATATCAAACAAAATGGGCCCCATTTGCAAACGTAGGCTAATTTCCCCAATAGTGGACCTTTGAGAACCATCGAAAGCTGTCACGTTGATGGCCCCATCCTTGATTTTATGCAGTTATTTTCCCAAAGTTCTGAGTGTTACCGGAGGACAAATGTTGAGACTGGACCCCCATCGACTAGGATCCGGGTGATAAAATAATCTTCACACTGTACATTTATGTGCAGTGCCTTATTATGACTCAATCCTTCCGGTGGTAGCTCATCTTCGTGGAAGGTGGTTTTATGACTCTCCAACACTTAGCCTACCATGTTTCCATTTTTCCTCCAGTGATGTTGCTTGGAATGTACGCCTTACTTAATACCTTCAACAAGGAATTCTTGTGTGCATCAGAACTTTGTAGCAAAGCCAAGATAGAGATCTGTGCCGGTGTTTTGTTCAGCTGGTTAACGATCGAGTATTCCTTGGCTTGTATCTTTCTCCAGAGATCACCGGGTCCAGTTTCAATAATGGTTTGTCAACCAGAGGTCTGCTTACTTGACTTAGCTAAGTGTTCTGGGTATAAACCCTACCGATTCTTGTCATACCATGCGCTACAACTGTTTCCCCAAACTTGGATTTTCCCTTTCTTTTTGCCTCGGCTGTGTAGTCCCATGGTATAGATTTTGAGTGGAATGGTGTTACGGCTGCCATTACTACTGGAATAGGTACCCTCTCCTTGGAAGGTAATTCAGCAACTTCAAAGGGCTCTAGGCCCTTTGGGGAACCAAACTCGACCTCAATCGGTGTTGGTGTCTTCGCGGAGGCTGGTGCTTCAAACTCAAGCGGTATGGACATATTTACCTTAGCATCTTCAGAAGGTTAAATTTGGACTACAATCGGATTGAGAATTACTATTGGTTTCTTTGGATTGTCACCTTGTGTGATCAAACTGATTGATCCTTTGGGATCCCAATCATCTTCTATTTCAATCATATGAGCACTTCCACCCTTGGAGTGTAGTAGAGGGTTGTTGAGGACGTTTGGAGTAGGCTCCTTTTCCATGATAATCTTGTTATCAATTAAAGCTTGAATCTTTTCCTTCAGGGAGCAGCACTCATCAATGGTATGTCCCTTCATGCCAGATGGTATGCACATATTTTGTTTGGGTTAATCCATTGGGAAGGGTTCTCAGGGGTTATGGCTGGGATAAGGTGACATAACCAGCAGCTTTGAGTCTCTCAGCAATGGCGGTATATTGTTTGGGAGGTCCGTAGTAAAAATTTGGTCGGGGTCTAAAAGTTTTGGCGAGTAGGAGGTGATTGGTAGTGAGACGGTTGAGTGTTGTAGGCTTGGTAGACTTGTGCGGGTTCGGAATATCTGGGTGAAGTGGGTTGGTATGTGGGAGGTGGAGGTGATTGATAGGTAGGTGGTAGAGTTTGGTAAGAAGGTGCAGGTATTTTGAGATTTGTAGTGGGCTGATATATAAGTGGAGATATCGGGTATGTCTGATATTTGATTGGTGATTTGGTCCTCTGTGCAACCATTACGGCTCTCACGTCCCTCTTCTTAGATGTACCAATGGACTGCAGAGCTTTGTTGGTGGCTTAAAAATCTTCAAAGTTAGTGACCATACCGCTTTTGATTCCTTCTTCGATTCTTTCTCCCAGCCTGATGATG
Source organism: Nicotiana glauca (assembly GCA_026770625.1). Lineage (NCBI taxonomy): Eukaryota > Viridiplantae > Streptophyta > Magnoliopsida > Solanales > Solanaceae > Nicotiana > Nicotiana glauca. The sequence continues at coordinate 140,819 of MU721644.1, read as the reverse complement.
TCAGAAAATTTATGGTTCTCGATCAACATCAGCCTTTCATAGTATTGCGGATCTTGAGCCCTGACAAAAAATTTATTCATTTTTTCTTCCCCTAAAGCGGGTCAAACCTTAGCAGCCTCTACCCTCCAATGAGTGGCAGACTCGCGGAACATTTCTGTAGGAAAAAAATTATGAATATAAAACACATTCGGTGCATTCTCCATGTTGAACCTGAACCTGTCCATGAAGTCTGACACCATACTAACATAGTTTGACCACTTCTTATTGTCTTGGATAATGTACCAAGACAGAGCATTTCCTTTCAGGCTTCTCATGAAAAGCTTTATTCGGATTCTCTCATCTTTCCCTACTTCGACCAGCTTGTCGCAGTATGTCCTCAAGTGTACCCTGGGATCCCCTGTACCATCAAACATTTCAAACTTAGGAGGTTTGTACCCCTCAGTAAATTTGACATCTGCTTGATGAAAAGGTCCCCGTAATTCAGTCTTTCCATCCCCTTGCTTCCTTCAACACCCTGAACTCGGCTGGTCAGCTTCTTGAGTTCTGCGGCTAGATTCTTGATAAAAGAGTCTTTGTCATCAGACTCAGGTGTGCTCGACGCGTGCTGAATGGGGTGTGGTATGGTTTCCACATAGACGGGGGTGTTGTGGTGATGATCATTTGTGGAGTTTAGCGGTTTGGGGATTAGTAGTGGGCTGTTTCTTGAAGTGTGGCTTATGTTGCAGTGGTGATGGGCAGTGGGTTGGTTTTGTGGCTTCGGGATGTTTTGAGGAGGTATGGGATTTTGAGTGTTGGGAAAGCTGATATCCGGGGTAGTGAGGGAGAACGACAAGCTTGCCAAGTTCCGAACTTGGCCCAGTTCTTCCTGAAATTTTAATAACTTCTGTTCAAGTTGAGAGGCACTTTCCCTGGGAACGTGAATACCCTGAGAAGTCTCTACCCTTTCAACTGAACTCTCCTTTTTGATGTTGCTCAAATCTTCCATTTTTCCCTTGTTCTTGTTTCTGATAGGACTCGGAGGAGGAGGAGGCGGAGGACCCTTGGATCTTGTGGAATATGATAACGATTCCATAGTGCACGAACTAACCTTTGGGGAGGGGAATAAACAAAAGTAAAATCAAAGGGTAACAAGTCAGCAGGGATCATGAGAAGAAAATGTTGCAATATTTAAACACATAGCGTAAGAGTATAAATCGTGTCCTAATTTGGGAGCCTCGTTGTGCCCGAGGTAGGCCTAGCGACAAGTAAATTTAGAAACTTAGAATGCTAAATGCCTCATTTTATTGATAAAAAATAAGACGAATCCCAAAACGACACTAAATAACAGGAAATGAAAATGTCACTAGTGGCCATAGGCCTTATTACAGTTGTAAAGCAAAAATAAACTCTTATCTATTTGGTCCCAGGCGGACCTTCCCCAGACTCGACAATGTTGGCTTCCTCGTACAGTTCTCCTAGCTTGTGCAATCCCAGCAGCAAGTAGGACCTCACCAGATGTCCTCCTTCATTTCGTTCAGCAACCCGGCAATTCTCTTTATAAATTTCTTTTCCAACTCCATTATGCCCCGCTCCAAACAGATTAGACATTTGTTGGCGCTGACAGCCATGTCTTTCCATTCTCCGATTAGCTTTTTATTGACTTCTTGTATTTCTCGGTGCTCATTTTCACATTTTCACATCCTTTTACACAGTTGGTTGTACTTTACCCGTGCCTCAGCCTTTTCATCAATAATCCTGTGACCTCGAAGATACCCAGGCTGACCCAAATCGTTGTGATTGTCTTCCAACCAGCCTAGATAGTGTGGAGTACAACCAGCATAGTAGCGATCTGGCTCAATGGTGTCTTTTCCCAAGACAATTTTGCTATGCCACATATACTGAGCCTGACACCTGTACGGATTGTCATCATCCTAGAAGTCAGCTCGAAAGTGGCTCATCTTGTCGACCCTTGGTATAACCTATTTTCTACCTGCCTGTCTCATAACCCGAATAGGGACATATGGGTAGGTCCCCCTCAAACTGATTAGTACCAGAAATGGCACATCCTTAGACCGTATGATGAACTCTTCAGTAGGGGAACCATTCTAACATCCATTGTACCCGGTCTTCAGTATGATTGTCGAAGAGTTCGACCCACTCTCAAGCATTATCTGGTTGGGCGAACATGTTGGGCATATAATTCATCCTCTTTGGGTGATGAAAAGCGATATGATCATCCTAGTCTCGATGATGGATTTCCTGCCAGTACTCACCCCTTTGGAGATGTTCCATGAGCCACAACTGGAGTAGTAAATTACATCCCTCGAAGTGTTTGGCCCCTTGTTGACATTTTTCTAAGTCACGGTATATTTTCGCAACTATTATTGGCACAAGTCTGAATGGCTGCCCGTTGATTCCTTCCATTAAGGTTTTAGTGACCATGGCCAATCTGGTATGGATTCTTGCTTTCTTTGTTAGAAAAACTATCATCCCCAAGAAACAGAACATAAACACGAATACCCTTCGGTAGATGTTCCCCAATGAGGTGATGGCGAATTTGTCTGGATAGGTACGGTATGACTTGCTATGGTCGTACCTTTCATACAAATGGTGAAATGGAATGTAAAACTTCTCCAAGCATGTCAAATCAGGATTCTTCTTTAAACCCATCATCTTAAGAAAACCCCCACCCTAATAATTTTCTAGCATTAGAAAACCTAGAGTTTCCCATGGTATCCCAACTACTCCTCCTATTTCCTCAAGTAAAGGTGTCATTTCTATGTCCCCGAAGTGAAACACCGATCTACCACAGTCCCAAAACAAGGTTGCAGCTTCTATGATCTTGTTGTTAGGTTGAATGTTTGGGAGAGAAGGTAGGTTTCCTAGATACTTTCTGACAAGAGCTTGATCACTGGAGTGAAGATCTCCCCACCATTTCAACAGCTTGGGGTGGATGTTGGTGACCATGCCAAATCTGGGGACTTCGTGCCTTATTTTCTGGAAAACAAAAAGTTAGGCCCTTTTCCCCCCACCGGACTCGACTATTTAATGTCAATAATTAGCATTACAAAGCATTCAGTTCTCCAAATAAATGCACAGAACGTGGTAGTGTCCGTTTGAGTTTCAAGGAAACCCAGTGGACTTTGGACAAGACTATCTTAAAGAGTCATTATGCGTATAACATAACTGACTTGGCTAAGTTTGACCATGATGCATGCACAATATTAAAGGAAAATGGTTTATATGGGGTATTAGACTAAGTACCCTTGAGCGGATAACTCAACAGGGAAATGCACGAAACTGTCGACGGCACCGCTGATCGACTAGTTTTACTGCAAATATGGCTTTGCCAAATTTAGGGGGTGATAAAATTGGAAGGGCGAAACCACTCATTATAATTTGCTATAGTATTTTGTTTGTCACGAGTGAAGTATGATGTTGAAAAATACAATACAATAATTAACAAGTTGTCATGTATTTTCACGTTCATAAAGTAATGATTACAATAATTGCTCGTAATTACAATAGTATTGAAGGAAAGCAGTAAAAGAAAGCATTAAAGAAAAGAAACAAAGAGCCAAGTCAGTTTCGTAGTGGAAAAAATATAAAGACATTAAATAAAGGCAATAAAGAAGCAGTAAAGTCACAAGCAACGTGAAATGGTAAAAGCCTAAAGATATCCCTAGCAGAGTTGCCATGCTGTCGATTCCCCGTTTTTCTAAAGGCTAAATCGGGTTTACGACATTTGGGCAGACAACTCTATTCCTTTTGGGAATTTGGGTTTGAGATTTAGAAGAGTCGCCACCTAATGATTAAGTGCATTAGGACACCAAGAAAAACCAAAAAAAAAGAAGAAGAACTAGAGAACAGGTAAGGGCTTGAAATTATCTCAGGGGGGAAGGTGTTAGGCACCCTCCAAGATCTACTAGTATGGTTCCCGGCCATGCTACAATTGTGACTTTAAATCGAATAAACATACAATACAGCTTTCCCATAATAATTACGAGTAGGCACGTATAAAGATTAATCAAACTTGCTGAAGTTAGGGAATTAAAAAAGGAAAGAAAGAATATCGGCCGTTGATTAAAATGATCAATGGCCTGGGCAATTATACGCAATTTAGTTTTAAAAATACTAAATAAATTTATAAAAATGTATAAAGATCACCTTAATTATATTTTGGCATAAATATGAAAATAAAAATAAATTATTCACCAAAATAATAATTTTGGGAATAATTATTGGATTTTGTACTGCTAGAAATAGACAACAAAAGGATTTTAAAATAATTAAAAATTAAGAAAAATACCCAAGCTCTTGGGCATGCTTATTTATGTATACACATGCTATTTTAGAAGTATTTGAGTATAAAAATACATAGGGAAAAATTGGGTGTCAACAACTCTTTCTTCTGAATTTATTTAAGTTCTGAGTTTTCTCAAATATGTTCTTCATGATCTTGAATAAGCTTTCTTTCTTGGTGCCATGTCCATTTGTTTCACATCAGTCTCTGAAAGAGACCTCTGAGTCTGTTTTAACGGATCGCCTTCTCATCTCTATGTCTGATTCGATTTGAAACCTTAATGTTTAGGGTTTCCTTTGGCGATTTTGATTTTGTGTTCGAGTTAGGGTTCCACTTTGGGACCCTGGACTCTCAGACTCATTGTGAGTCTGCAAAATGGACTTGTAACTCCTCTTGCTTATGATTCTGAACCTTTCAATATTAGACTATTTTTTCTAAGTAACATGATGACTCTTTTGTTTGATTTGTCTAATTTATATATGAGAAGTTCTTCTTTCAATGGAGTTTTGCCAACTACTAATTGATTCCGAATTCCTTTAATTGGGTTTACTTGATTGTTACTGATTTCCTTTAAATTAAACCTTTCTTTACCCCTTTCCTGACTTGGTTCATTCGAGTAAAAGCCTGTAACTTTGATTTTATTGGCTGTTTGATTGATTCCTTTTCCTTATTTCACACAAACCATGTACCATTGGACTTTTGCCTTAAATAAATTCTATGTATTTACCCATTATTGTACTACTTGGAAAATATTTTTTTTCAACTCCCTTTCCTTAATCGTCTTTACCTGTTTGAAATAAGAATCCCTTAATTAAAGGGAGATTGATTTCAATATTATTTCCTTACCTTTTACGTACTTGTTTGTTGCACTATAAAAGGGGCACGACCCTTCTGCACTTAAAGACAACTTTGAACCTTCAGTTCAATACGCACACACTCAGTTACAATACTCTTTCAATTCTCTACTCTCTTCTGAGATCTTTTATACTGCCTGCTTGCAACATGGCTTTTCATGACTACTGTTTTACTTATTTGTTTCCCTGAAACTGGTATGTCTCGATTTTAATTTTAGCTTCTTCCCTATTTGGCTACTTTACAGTTGCTACACTCTTGCCTACTTTGCTATTCATATTTTGCATTAAATATGCTACTCTCCTTTTGTGTTTGCTGTTTGTTATGAATTCCCCATACCCCCACTTCCCTCTATGTGTTTAAGTTAAGGTTCATGGCCTGACAGTATCCAAATTACTGCTCAGGTCTGAACCTAACCCTCAATGGGTCCTAACTCCCAACTTTGGCTAACAGGCTGGTCAGGGGTGTGCCAGCATTCCTAATTGCCGGGCATGACCACCAGCCTGTCATGGCCTTCCCTGACTTCCCCCTATTGTACTTGCACTTACTCTTAGACTCTTTATTCTACCCACCTCATATGAGCCTTGCTTTGGGACCTTGAGTTCCATATGAACTTGGACATTTGAGGGCTTGCCCTTTCACAATGCACAATAATCGGATCCTACAATTGTCACGACCCGGATTTTCCACCCTCGGGAGTCGTCATGGCGCCTACTAATGAGAGTTAGGAAAGCCAAATTTAGTTACTTTTTCATTAATAACATGATCCCTGTTAACAATTAACGACAATAATACGAAAGCAACAAAATTAAATAATAAGCGGAAGTCTTAATATTATAGAAAACTGAATAGGAATGTGGAAAATTCAATAAAAACCTCTACCCAAGACTGGTATCACAATACTCACAAACAGCTAAGAATACTACATATAAACATCTGAAAGAGGACATAAACTGTTTGTCTCGAATACAATGAGATAACAGACAAAATAAAGGATAGAGGAGACATCGGGCGTGCGGACGTCTGCAAGGCTACCTCAGATCTCGCTGGACTGAAAGCATGCTCCTACAGTACTGCTGGTGCTGCTGACCAAGACCTGGATCTATGCAAAAGAGCACAGAGCATAGTATCAGCACAACCGACCCCATGTGTTGGTAAGTGTCTGGCCTAACCCCGGCGAGGTAGTGACGCGGCTAGGACCTGACTTCAGATAAACCTGTGCAAATATATATACAAGTACAACGGAAATTAGCAAGAAAATAACAATTTAAGCTGGGGAAGGGGCCATGCTTCAGGGGTTACAGATAGAAATAAAATATTAGGAATAATGGTACGTACATCTACAGTTTAACTTTAAACAATAATGAAAATATAAGACAACTTTCATATTCAACTCATCTTGTTGCAGGCGTGCAACCTGATCCCATTTATCAATATCTCGTGGTAGGCGTACCACCCGCTCCCATTTTAATATCACTTGTGGTAGGCGCACCACCCGCTCCCATTTTAATATCATTTTTGGTAGGCGTACCACCCGCTCCCATTTCATTATCACTTGTGGTAGCCATACCACCTGCTGCCATTACTTTCAACACAATACACAGTACCATCCCGGCAAGGGAACAATGAAATTAATAATATTCCCATCAAGGGAACAATAGCAACAAGTCAAACATCCCGACAAGGGAGAATCAGCTATAACCAATCCTATTCAACTTCTTCTTGGCAGAATTATTACCAATATCCAATCAAACCTTCATATGATGAAATAAGGGTACACAATTATCAAATTAAGACTCACGGTCATACTCGACACAGACGCATGGATACCCGTCACCATGCCCATACGTCGTGCTCAACACAAAACAAGCAGCAATTTCTAGGGTTAAACCAAACACTTATCTCAATGCCTTGAACTTAACTCAAGCCTCAACTATAGCTTTACCTCCTGATTCCACCTCCAATCCCCTCGAATCTAGTCACAAGTCACTTAATTACTTTAATAAACACTAAATGAATCAATTTCAATGCATAAAAATGAATTTCTCAAAATTTTGCCCAAAAATTCCAAAATCACCCTTGGGACCACATGGTCAAAACCCGAGGTTTGAACTAAAACCCGGTTACCCATTCCCCCATGAAACCAAATATATGATTTATTTTTAAATCAGACCTCAAATTGACGTCCAAATCCCCAATTTTAGAAAAATGTAGGTTCTACCCAAAACCCCCAATTTCAGCCATGAAAATCATTGATTTTAAGTGGAAAACATGCTAAATGATGTTAATGATTGAAAAAATTGAGTAAAAATTGACTTACAAATTATTTGAATGAAACTTGTTCTTGAAAAATCACCTAAGGAGTTTGGGTTTTGAAAGAATAATTAAAAATGGTTCAAATTCGACTAAGTATAAAATTTGCTGAGCCTCAGATATGGGAATTGCGAACTAGGGTTCGCAATTGTGAACCCCGACCATTTTTGGGAATTGCGAAGCTGGGTTTGCATTTGTGAACCCTTCCTATTTCGCCAGTTCTCGCATATGAGATGAAAAAGTCGCATTTGTGACCCCCCTGAGTTTCGCATTTGCGCACAACAATATCGCATTTGCGATTAGTAGGCCAAAGTCCCAGGCTTCGCAATTGCGATGCAAAGCTCGCATTTGCGAGCTCGCAATTGCGAGATACACTTGGCAAATGTGAATATCGCTGAATAAGCATACCAAATTTTTATTAAGTTCAAAAATGCAATTCGTGGCCTATGCAAAACTTACCTGAGCCCTCGGTGCTCCAAACCAAACATACACACAATCTCAAAAACATCCTACGGACTTACTCGAGTGATCAACTCGCGAAAATAACATCTTATACATCCAATTAAGCCTCAAAATTCATAATTTCTTCCAAATTTTCATAAAACATCAATTTTCCATTTTACGTCCGAAATACGTCAAACGATGTCCATTTTAAACCAAACTTTATAGAAAGTGCTTAAATCATATATAAGACTTGTACCGGGCACCGGAACAAAAATACGAGCTCGATACCATAGTCTTCTAATCAAATTTCATTTCTAATTTCCTTATTATTTCCAGAAAACAATTACACAAAAATTCATTTCTCGGGCTTGGGACCTCGGAATTCGATTCCGGGCATACGCCCAAGTCCCATATTTTCCTACGGACCCTCCGGGACCGTCAATCACAGGTCCGGGTTTGTTTACCCAAAATGCTGACCGAAGTCAAATTAATTCATTTTAATATATAAATTTAGCATTTTCTCACCGAATTCATATTTAAGATTTTCGGCTACATGCCCAGACTGCGCATGCAAATCGAAGAAACCCTAAATGAGGTTTTCAAGGCCTCAGAAGCATAGAATGAGTAAGGAAACAAGTGATGACCTTTGTAGGACTACCGATCAGAATACTGCCCACGAAAACCACGATCACCTGGGGCACCCTGAGAAACCTGGAGGGCTGACTAGAAAGACCTAGAAGGCTGACCCCTATCATACGAATATCTGTCTCCAATTGAGGCACCACTGAATCGGCCTGACTGACAGGGCCTCCTGTCTGCTCCGTGACCACCCCCTGTGGCAATACCATCTCGATCCTCCGAGCCACATTGGTCGCCTCCTGAAAAGTGATATCACTCCCTACCTCTCTAGCCATTTGGAGACGAATAGGCTGAATGAGTCCATCAATAAACCGTCTCACTCTATCCCTCTCAGTGGGGAGTATGACAATAGCATGGCGAGCCAACTCAATAAACCCGGTCTCGTACTGGGTGACTGACATGGATCCCTGATGGAGACGTTCGAACTACCTCTGATAGGCCTCATGCTGTGTGATAGGGAGAAACTTCTCCAGAAACAACACTGAAAACTGACCCCATGTCAAAGCTGGAGACCCAGCTGGTCTAGATAAACAGACATCCCTCCACCAAATATTCGCAGATCCAGATAGACGAAGTGCAGCAAAATCAACTCCATTGGTCTCAGCAATGCCCATGTTCCTAAGAACCTCGTGGCATCTGTCCAAATAATCCTAAGGATCCTCGGTAGATGCACTGCTTAAAGTAGTAGTGAAGAGCTTGGTGAACCTGTCCAATCTCCACAAAGCATCGGCAGACATAGCTGCCCCATCACCTGCCTGGGCTACCACACCTGGCTGAGCTACTCCAACTGGCTGAACTACTGTAGCCGGAACCTGGGGAGCTACCTGCTCTAGAGTGCGAGTAGTAGGAGTCTGGGCCACTCCTCTAACATGAGAGACAGTTGGTGCTACACGAAGCAAACCCGCTAAGGTAGCACTCTCCATGAGGCCCACCAATCGGACCAAAGTGTCCTAAAGAACTGGGGTAGTAATAAACCCCTCTAGGACCTGAGCTGGGCCCACCGGAACAACTGGGGCCGGAACCTCCTCGTCAAAATCAACATGAGGCTCCGTCGCTGGTGCTGCTACTTGTTGTTGAGCTCTGCCCCTACCTCGGCCTCTAGCACGGCCTTGCCCTTGCCCTATGCCCCTAGTGGGAGCTACCTGAGGCTCAGACTACTGATCGATAGATGAGGACGCACGTGTTCTCGCCATCTGCGAAAGAAAAGAGCAGATTTTCACTTAGCATTGAGAGACCAAACCGCACGACAATGAAATAATGAATGTGAAATTTTCCTAACTCTGTAGCCTCCGGGGAATAAATACAGACGTCTCTGTAGCGACCCCTCAGACTCTACTACGCTTGTTACTGAGTTGTGAGACCTATGCAACCTAGAGCTCTGATACCAACTTGTCACGACTCAGATTTCCCACCCTCGGGAATTGTGATGGCACCTACTAATGAGAGCTAGGCAAGCCAAATTTAATTACTTTTTCAATAATAACATGATCCTTTTTAACAATTAACGGCAATAATACAAAAGCAACAAAATTAAATAATAAGCGGAAGTCTTAATATTACAGAAAACTGAATAGGAATGCGAAAAATTCAATAAAAGCCTCTACCAAAGATTGGTGTGACAATACTCACGAACTTCTAAGAATACTACATACAAACGTCTGAAAGAGGACATAAACTGTTTGTCTCGAATACAATTAGATAACAGACAAAATAAAGGATAGAGGAGACGCTGGGCCTGCGGACGCCTGCGAGGATACCTCGGGTCTCGCTGGACTGGAAGCCTGCTCCCACACTACTGCTGTTGCTGCTGACCAAGACCTGGATCTGCGCAATAGAGCATGGAGCGTAGTATCAGCACAACCGATCCCATGTGCTGGTAAGTGTCTGGCCTAACCCCGGCGAGGTAGTGACGAGGCTAGGACCAGATTCAGATAAACCTGTGTAGATATATATATACAAGTAAAATGGAAAAGTAGGAAGAAAATAACAATTTAAGCTGGGGAAGGGGGCATGCTTCAGGGGTAACAGATAGAAACAAAATATCAGGAATAATGGTATGTACATCTACAGTTTAACTTCTAACAATAATTAAAAGATAAGACAACTTTCATATTCAACTCATCTTGTTGCAGGCGTGAGACGCGATCCCATTTCTCAATATCTCGTGGTAGGCGTACTACCCGTTCCCATTTCAATATCACTCGTCGTAGGCGTACCACCTGCTCCCATTTCAATATCACTTGTGGTAGGCGTACCATCTGCTCCCATTTCAATATCACTTGTGGTAGGCGTACCACCCGCTTCCATTTCAATATCAGTTGCGGTAGGTGTACCACCCGCTCCCATTTCAATATCACTTTTGGTAGGCGTACCACCCGCTCCCATTTCAATATCACTTGTGATAGGCGTACCACTCGCTCCTATTTCAATATCACTTGTGGTAGGCGTACCACCCGCTCCCATTACTTTTAATACAATATGCAATACCATTCCGGCAAGGGAACAATCAAATTAATAATCTTCCCAACAAGGGAATAATAGCAACAAGTCAAACATCCCGACAAGGGAGAGTCAGCTATAACCAATCCTATTCAACTTCTTCTTGGCACAACTATTGCCAATATCCAGTCAAACTTTCATAGGATCAAATAAGGGTACACAGTTATAAAATTAAGACTCGTGGTCATGCTCGACACCGATTCATGGATACTCGTCACCATGCCCATACGTCGTACTCAACACAAAACAAGCAGCAATTATGACTCAACTCCTAATCCCTCAAGCTAGGGTTAAACCAAACACTTACCTTGATGCCTTGAACGCTACTCAAGCCTCAACTATAGCTTTACCCCGTGATTCCACATCCAATCCGCTCGAATCTAGTCACAAATCACTTAATTACTTTAATAAACACTAAATGAATCAATTTGTATGCATAAAAATGAATTTCTCAAAGTTTTGCCCAAAAATTCCAAAATTGCCCCCGGGCCCACGTGGTCAAAACCCGAGGTTTGAAACAAACCTGGTTACCCATTCCTCCACGAACCAAAATATGTGATTTTTTTTAAATCGGACATCAAATTGAGGTCCAAATCCCCAATTTTAGAAAAACCTAGGTTCTACCCAAAACCCCCAATTTGACCCATGAAAATCATTGATATTAAGTGGAAAACATGTTAAATGATGTTAATTATTGAAAGAATTGACTAAAAATTGACTTACAAATGATTTGGAATGAAATTTTTTCTGGAAAAATCGCCTAAGGAGTTTGGGTTTTGAAAGAATGATGAAAAATGGTTCAAATTCGACTAAGTATAAAGTTTGCTGAGCCTCAGATATGTGAATTGCGAACTGGGGTTCACAACTGCGAACCCTAACCATTTGTGGGAATTGTGAAGCTGGGTTTGCATTTGCGAACCCTTCCATTTTGCCAATTCTCGCATTTGCGATGAAAAAGTCGCATTTGCGACCCCCCTGAGTTTTGCATTTGCGAACAACAATATCGCATTTGGGATCAGTAGGCCAAAGTCCCAGGCTTCGCAATTGCGAGATTCACTTCGCAAATGCGAAGATCACAGAAGAAGCATACCAGATTTTTATTAAGCTCAAAAATGCAATCAGTGGCCTATCCAAAACTCACCCGAGCCCTCGAGACTCCAAACCAAACATACACACAACCTCAAAAACATCCTAAGAACTTACTCGCGCGATCAAATTGCCAAAATAACATCGTATACATCGAATTAAGTCTCAAAATTCATAATGTTTTCCAAATTTTCATAAAAAATCAAATTTTCATTTTAAGTCCGAAACACGTTAAACGACGTCCGTTTTAAACCAAACTTCACAGAAAGTGCTTAAATCATATATAAGACTTGTACCGGGTGCTGAAACCAAAATACGGGCCCAATACCATAGTCTTCTAATCAAATTTCATTTCCAATTTCCTTAATTATTTCAAGAAATCAATTTCACACAAAAATTTATTTCTCGGGCTTGGGACCTCGGAATTCGATTCCGAGCATATGCCCAAGTCCTATATTTTCCTACGGACCCTCCGGGACCATCAAATCATGGGTCCGGATCCGTTTTCCCAAAATGCTGACTGAAGTTAAATTTATTCATTTTAATACCAAAATTTAGAATTTTTCTCACTGAATTTATATTTAAGCTTTCCGGCTACGCGCCCGAATTGTGCACGCAAATCGAGGCAACCTTAAATGAGGTTTTCAAGGCCTCGGAAACACAAAATGAGTAAGGAAATAAGTGATGACCCTTTGGGTTGTATTTGGGTGTAAGCACTGCCTGGAGTCCATGAAGCTCCTTGGAACATTGACACACCCAAAAGATGAGAAAGGCTTTGGAAATCTGATCTTTGGAAGTTAGTTTTTTTCATATTTCAAAGTAGGAGTCTAAATTAGGCTCTCCTTGGTTGGAATCTTTAGTTTCTGATGTAATTTTACTTTGTTGGATTCATTCGGGTTGTAATAATCTTGTAATAACTTATGGGGTGTATAGTAAAAGGGGGAGGGTCACTCATGTTATGCATATGGGTAGACATCATGCTTTAGGTATTTACTTCTGCAAACACAGCTTTTTCGTTTATGTATTTGCATATAGAAATCCTAATATAAGTTGTTTCATTACTGCATTAGGAGGGTCGACATTGGGCATGAGTAGATGTAGGAGGGTAGAGTGATTTCTTATGCTTCTCCAGCTGAAGACCCATGAGAAGAATTACCCCATTCATGATTTGGAGTTGGCTGCCATTATTCACGCATTGAAGATTTGCAGGCATTATCTTTATGGTGTGTCTTGTGAGGTGTTTACTGATCATCGTAGCCTCCAACACTAATTCAAACAGAGTGATCTCAATTTGAGGTAGCAGAGATGGTTAGAGCTATTAAAGGACTATGATATTACTATTTTATACCATCCGGGAAAGCAATATGGTGGTCGATGCCTTGAGTAGAAAGGTAGTGAGTTTGGTAGTCTTGCATTCCTTCCTGCTGGTGAGAGACTTCTTGCAGTTGATATTCAGGACTAGCTAATTAGTTTGTAATGTTGGATATTTCGTAGCCCAGTCGGATCCTAGCTTGTGTGGTTTCTCAGTCATCGTTGTTTGATCATATTAGAGAACGCCAGTATGATGATCTTCATTTTCTGGTCCTCAAGGACAAGGTTCTGCATGATGATTCCAGAGATGTGACTATTGGTGATGACATGGTATTAAGGATGCAGGGCCGGATATGTGTGGCCAATGTAGATGGGCGTTGGTAGTTAATTCTAGAGGAGGCCCATAGTTCGCGGTATTCCATCCATCCGGGTGCCGCAAAGATGTATCAGGATTTGAGGCAGCACTATTGGCGGAGGAGGATGGAGAAAGATATAGTTGGGTTTCTAGCTCGGTGCCTCAATTGTCTTTCTTCTGCCTTTACGCGAGACAATTATGCGTGGTGCTGAAGAGGAAGGCGTCATTTACTATACTACTAACGGCCGGATCTGACAATACCATACTATAATCAAAAGGTACAATGGCCCGAGCGACCAGACTTAACATAAATGTAGCCACTGGAGCCATTCTAAAAAGGGAGAAATTAGCACTACTTGGTGAAACAGGTTCTTTTAGAATCAATTTCAAACCATCTGCTAGAGGTTGTAACAATCCAAACGATCCCACTACATCAGGAGCCTTTCGACGTTGCATAAAAGCTTGACTAATAAGATAGAAGGAGCCTTTCTTAGCTACTCCTAGTAGAAGTGGTAGAATTATTCCAAGTAT
>MU721644.1:85838-118787 GCA_026770625.1 Nicotiana glauca | reverse complement strand
TTGATAATTAGAGAATGATGAAAAGTATCATTATTTGTTGTGCCTCAATGTGAATAACGTGCCAATCTTGATAATTAGAGAATGATGAAAAGTATAATTATTTGTTGAAATACTTGGGCTATAAGCGGACACTGAAACAAAGAATTATTTATGCTAGCTATGTGCTCACTATTTGTTATTGCAACTTGAGTTATCTTTGGTATATGTGTCTATGATCATAACTTGTAAAACGAATGTTGGAAAGGGAAAATGATGTGATGGTGGTGGCCATGAGTGCCAGGGATTGTTGTGATATGTGTGGACTAAAGATTTGAAGGTGTTGACAAATGAGAATCGAGTAATGCCTCAAAGAAGGTGACCTAGCCGATCGGGTCGTGATCGGACACCATGCCGCACACATGGTGGTAATGTTCTGATATTGAATTCGGGATAAAGGAAATGAATTATTGATTGAGAGTAATGCCTCCAATGAGGTTACCTAGCCGGTCGGGTCGTGACCGGACTCCGCTCGAGATGGCGGTGGTGATGAGAACAGTGGTGAACATGTGACAAAATTGCCCTAATCTGTGTTGTGGAAATTGTATGAAGAATTATATGAATTATTTCTTCGATTTGCCCGTATTATTGCTTGTATCTATTTGATAGTTCTTTTTAGTAAAATGGTGTTTAGTTATACATACCAGTACAATTCAAATGTACTGACGTCCCTTTTGTCGGGGGCGCTACATTCGTGTTATGATTGTAGGTGGATCTATAGCAGGCACTCCAGTCCACCGGCAGTAGCACCTCCTCTGCTTTCCGTCAGCTTTATTGGTGAGCCCCTTTCCCCTCGGGGCCCTGCGTGGCTTATGCCGCTGTTCTTCCAAGAGTCTTATTTTTCTTTTTGTATTTGTATAAGGTATAGCTGGAGCCTTGTTGCCGGCATTTCTGTATTATTCTTCGGTTATATTTAGAGGCTCCGTAGACAGGTTGTCGGTAGCGTCGGGTATTGGAAATTAAAATGGAAATATTGACGTATATAAGTTTATAACTTGTAATGCCCTTAAAGTGGCGAAATGATGTTGTTAAGGAAACTAAAATGGAAATCATTAATTATATGTTGATAGAATTTGATTAACGAAGTCCATCCCTTATTTAAGTATCAGTTGGGTTGGGTAGTATGCATGAAACCTACCAGGCTTGCTCAGTCGGGTTTACTCGATTGAGCGCCGGTCGCGCTCCTCAGATTTTGGGGCGTGACATATTTATACCTGGAGATGGATCTTCTCTATACGGCTGGAATAGCCTTCCTCAGTACTGAGTGACTGTTGTCAGTGATGTGTATATATTCTGGGATGGATCTTCCTTGGCCAGATGGCCATATATAGTACCGAGTGGTTGAGCACTTGAGAGTGGAGGTACATGGTACATTTTCATGCATTCTGTGCATTTTCACATATAGATTTGCTGAGCTTTATACTTCACATTGTTCGGATTTGCCTTTACTTTACTGCTTGAGCTGAATACTTGAATGAAAAGCATGCCCACTTTGTTGTAAAGTTTAATTTTGTTGTCTGTTGAGGTTTAGTCCGTCACTACCTATCAGTCCATAGTTTGGGATTTTTACTTATTGAGTTGGTCTACTCACATTACCCCTTGCACCTTGTGTACAGATCCAGGTATCTCTGGTCATAGCAGTGGTTGTTGACTATTCCTGTTGCTGACTTTCATCGGAGATAGCGAGGTAGATGTTTGGCGATAGCAGTCCTGCTTTTCTCCCTCTTTATCTTCCCTTTAGTGTATTTTGGTATTCTTAAACAATGTTAGTCTTGATATATTTTAGAATAGTTATAGTGGTTGTCCATGACTTAGTGACGCCCGATGTCGGCTTTTATTTCTGCATTTGGTATTGGATTAATCTTTTTTATGAAATTTCAGTATAAAAAAGGCTATTATCTAACTTTTAATGAAATAACGAATTGTTTGGGAGTGTGTCGCCTTGCTTAATTCTATGATAGACGCCATCACGACCGAGTCAGTTTTGGGTCGTGATAGAGAGCAGATAACTCAACAGCAGAAATGACCTCAATGGGTCCGAACAAGATAAGCATGTAGCCTAGACATAGTTTCTAACATGTATCACAGCTCAATAACTCAAGTACGTAGAGATTTCATGGTTACAGGTAAGATCAGGTAACTATATAGTAGCACAAAGTCAGTATTCACACGGTGCATGCCCACACGCCCGTCACCTAGCATGTGCGGCACCTCAGTACCAACCACTTAACACGTAGTTCAGGGCTTCATATCATCAGCACTAAGTTTAGAGGTGTTACTACCTCGAAGAAGCAAATTTCAATATAGAACAAGCCAAACGATTCTCCAAGAATGCCATCCCACGCGTACCGACCTCCGAACGGCTCGAAACTAGCCAAAAGCAACTCAAATACATCAAATAAAGTCCAAGGAAACAATTCTAAATGATAAAGATCAAATCCTTAATCAAAGCCCAAAATCGGCCAAAAGTCACACGCGGGATCGCACCTCAGAACCTGACAACACTTACAAAAGCCGACAACCCATTCAATTACGAGTCTAGCCATAGTAATTTTACTCAAATCCGACTCTGAAACGACGTTCAAACTCAAAAGTTCACATTATGAAACTTTAGGCTAAAATCCCCCAATTTGCTTTTTAACATTCATCAACCAAAACCCAAAATCGAAGATAGATTCATGAAATATAACCAAAACCGAGTAGAGAACACTTACCCCAATTCATATGGTGATAATTGCTTCAAGATCTCCTCAATCTGAGGTTTATAGCTCCAAAAAATGTAAAAATGGTCGGAACCCTCGAAATAGAGTACTTTATAATCTGCCCATGTCACGACCCTTTTTTTTCATAATAGGTCATGATGGCGCCCAACACCATTGTCAGGCCAGCCGATGCGGAAATGTGATTAAGTTCTCATTCTTCTTTAACCAAAGACAATTATAATAGACTTTTGAATTAAAGGTAAGGCCAGTAAAGATCATAATGTATCAAAATAACAATACAACCCAAAAATAAATGTCTACTACCGTGTGTGCCAGAACCTGGTGTCACAAGCTACGAGCGGCTAGTAGAATATACACAAAAGAATAATATACTATCCTACTGTCTGAATCAGGATAGACAGAAACAAAAGTACAAGGAAGGACTTATTCGGCTGCGGATCGGCATGAAAGAGAAGTAGCTCACCATAGAAGTCCCAAGCGTGCTCATTGATGTGCACCAGAATGATGTCCAGATCCACCTGCCTCAAATCCTGTACATATAAGTATAGAAGCGTAGCATGAGTACATAAACAACACGTACCCAGTAAGTATCCCGTCTAATCTCGAAGAAGTAGAGACGTGAAGTCGACTTGATACTTACTGAGGTCAAGATAATATAATAATAATGTGAGATATACAGCATGAAGGATCTTCAATAACACAAGTTTTAAAGAAAAGTCATATTCATGTTCTTGACCATAATTCAATTACCATTTTCCCTTTTTCATACTTAACAAGTAATCATGTCATGTCTAAACTTAAGCATATATATCATGCACAATCATGCCGAGGTCGACGGCCCACTCCAACAGAAAATAAATTGTGCATTGTCGAGGGTCGAACAGCCCGAACCACATATGCATCTATTCTCGCCGAGGCGATCGGCCCGATCCATAATTATCAAGAAAAATATCAAGAATACACACAAAGGCTCATTTATATACAAGGAAACTCCTACCAAGCTCAACAATCTCATATGTTCACTTTTCATTTCCTCAAGTCTCTAGCAAATCATAAATGATCATATTGGCAATTACAATAAGATATATTCCCCAATTAGGCATGATGTGGGTCCTAAACTACCCAAACAATTAACGTTATAGTAGCTATGCATGGACTCTCGTCACCTAGTACGTACGTGGTCCCCGCATTTAGCAACAATTACTCATTTATAATCCTATAGGGACAATTCCCTCTTACAAGGTTAGAAAGGAGACTCACCTTGCTCCGAAGCGCACTTCCAATATAAAGAACAAGCCCAAACCCTCAATTCGTAGCCGAACGAGCACAAACTAATTAAAATAAAGTAAGAACTAGTGAATAAAGGCTTACAAGATTGAATTCTAACTATTTAAGTGATTTCCCAACCTTCCCCACAAGTTTCCTAAATTCCGACCCCGAGCCCACGTGCCCGAATTCCGAGATTTTTCGAAGAAAATTGTTCTCTATCACCTAAGTATCACAAATATATGATTTCTAGTTCATTACATGGCAAATTACATGATTAAATCTTAGTTTTATTAAAACCCTAGGTCTAGTTCTAACCCTTGATTTTTTGCTCAATTTTTAGTGTTTAATCTACCTAATACACATGTATTTAAGCTAAGGATGAAGGGAAATTACTTACCTTACCAAGCTATGTGGAAACCCTCTCTTAGAAGCACCCAAATCGCCTAAGTGTGGAGTGAGAAATAATAAAAATGGCTTTGGGTTCGAATTAAATGAACCCCTCTGCCCAGCTGTTTCCGCTTCAGCGGTGGGCTTTCCGCTTCTGCAGAATCTGCTTCTGCGAAAATGGGCCGCTTCTGCGGTTCTGGCCCAAGATGGCTAGACCGCTTCTGCAGTCTAAGTGCCGCCTATGCGGAACCGCTTCTGCGGTTCCAGGACCGCTTCTGCGATTTTTCCCCTGGGCTGCCTTGGCCGCTTCGGCGGTGTCCTGACCGCATCTGCGGTCCCGCTTCTGCGGCCCATGAACCGCAGATGCGGTTATGGCAGAAGCAGCAAACTTCAGTCCTTTTTCCAAGTTCTAACTTCACTCGAGCCTCGCTCATTTGACGCTCGGGGATCCCGTGCCCTGCCTGAACACATCGACAAGTTTGAAATCGTGAGGCGGACCTACTCGAACCCTCGGATCACGCAAATTCACGTTAAATCTAGGAATAACATCCCAAAATCAAATGAATCAAACTATTAAACTTCAAGTTCTTAATTCTTTCCTCACGGGTCAAAATGCCCTTAAGCTACTCGGATTGACACCAAAATTTACGGGTAAGTCTTAACTGATATTTCGGACTTGTACCAAGTTCCGAAATCAAAATCCAGGCCCGATACCTAGGAAACCAATGATTACTTAGTTTATTTAAATCTTTAAAACTTCATTCTAACAATTTAATAGAAAAATTCATTACTCGGGCTAGGGACCTCGGAATTCGATTCCCATGGACCCTCCGGGATCGTCGAATCACAAATCCGGGTCCGTTTCCCAAGAAAGTTAACCAAAGTCAAACTTGGCCTTTTTGAAAAAAAACTTAAAGAAGCAAATGGACATATTCTTACTCAAAACTCTTCCAACTTCCGGACCACCCATCCCCCCAAGTCATAAATTAGCTAAAACAGGTGCGGGAAGTTTTATTTAAGGGAACGGGGTTCTAGTACGCAAAACGACCAGTCAGGTCGTTACATTCTCCACCTCTTAAACAAACGTTCGTCCTCGAACGGACATAGAAAAGTACATGGACTGCTGAATAAGTGGGGATATCTGCTCCGCATGTCCTCCTCGGACTCCTAGGTCGCCTCCTCAACCGGTTGGGCCCTCCACTGGACTCTCACCGCAAAAATCCTCTTGAACCTCAACTGGTGATCCTATCTGTCAATAATGGCAACTGGCTCCTCCTCGTAGCCCAGGCTCTCATCTAAATGAATGGTACTGAAGTCCTACACATGTGATAGGTCGGAATGATACTTCCGAAGCATCGATGCATGAAAGACTGGATGAACTCCCGATAAATTGGGAGGTAAAGCAAGCTCATAGGCAACCTCTGCAACTCGCCTTAACACCTCAAAGGGACTAATATATCTTGGGCTTCGCTTGCCCTTCTTCCCGAACCTCATAATGCCCTTCATTGGCGAGACTTTCAAGAGAACCTTCTCGCCAATCATGAATGATACATCACGCCCCTTCTAATCTGCGTAACTCTTCTGTCTGGACTGAGTTATGCGGAGCCTCTCTTGAATC
Organism: Nicotiana glauca; assembly: GCA_026770625.1. Classification (NCBI taxonomy): domain Eukaryota; kingdom Viridiplantae; phylum Streptophyta; class Magnoliopsida; order Solanales; family Solanaceae; genus Nicotiana; species Nicotiana glauca. The sequence continues at coordinate 112,754 of MU721644.1, read as the reverse complement.
AACATTACCTTATCCAAGGCATCCTGTACCAAATTTGTGCCAAGTAACTTAGCCTCACTAGGCTCAAACCACCCGATAGGAGAACGACAATGCCAACCATATAATGCCTCATACGTGTCCATCTCTATGTTGGACTGATAGCTGTTATTGTATGCAAACTCCGCTAAGGGCAAGAACTGATCCCACTGCCCTCCAAAGTCAATCACACATGCTCTAAGCATATCCTCTAAAATCTGAATTGTCTGCTCCGACTGCCCATCGTTCTGAGGATGGAATGCCGTGCTAAGCTCTACGCGGTTCCCCAACTCACTCTGAACAGCTCTCCAAAAATGGGAAGTAAACTGAGGGCCTCTGTCTGATATGATGGAAACCGGCACAACGTGCAACCTAACTGTCTCCCGAATGTAAATTTGAGCATATCTCTCCGCTGTATAAGTAGTTTCCACTGGAATGAAGTGGGCCGACTTGGTCAACCTATCCATAATAACCCACTCTGAATCAACCTTCCGCAAAGTCCGCGGCAACCCAACCACGAAATCCATAGTGATGCGCTCCCACTTCCATTCCGGAATGGGCATCTGCTGAAGTAGGCCATCTGGCCTCTGGTGCTCATATTTGACCTGTTGGAAATTCAGACATCTAGCCACATACTCCATGATGTCCTTCTTCATCCTCCGCCACCAGTAATGCTACCTCAAGTCACGATATATCTTCGTGGCACCCGAATGAATGGAGTACCTCGAACTCTAGGCCTCCTCTTGAATCCTCTTTCTCAAGCCATCAACATTAGGAACATATACACGACCCTGAAGCCGTAATACACCATCCTCGCCAATAGAAATCTCTTTGGCACCTCCATGAAGTACCGTCTCTCTGAGAATCGCCAATTGTGGATCATAGAACTATCAGGCCTTAATCTACCCCAACAACGAAGACTGAGCAACCACACATGCTAGACCTTGGCTGGGCTCTGAAATATCCAATCTCACAAGTCTGTTAGCTAAAGACTGGATGTCCAAAGCTAATGGTCTCATCTCAGCAGGAATGAATGCCAAGCTACCCATACTCTCCGCCTTTCTTCTCAAGGCATCCGCGACCATATTCGCCTTACCTAGATGACAAAGAATGGTAATGTCATAATCCTTTAGTAATTCAAGCCACCTGCGCTGCCTCAAGTTGTGATCCCTCTACTTGAACAAATGCTGCAAGCTATGATGGTCGGTGTAAACCTCACATGACACCCCATACAAATAATGCCTCCATATCTTGAGAGCATGAACAATCGCCACCAACTCCAGGTCGTGCACAAGGTAATTTTTCTCATGGAACTTCACCTGGCATGCAGCATATGCAATAACTCGCCCCTCCTGCATCAATACACGTCCTAAGACAACACGAGAAGCGTCGCAATATACCGTATACATACCTGAACCGGAAGACAATACAAGAACTGGTGCCGTAGTTAAAGCCATCTTGAGCTTCTGGAAGCTCTCCCCACAATCATCGGACCAACAGAATGGGGCACCCTTTTGGGTCAATCTAGTCAGAGTTGATGCAATAGATAAAAAACCCTGCACAAATCGCCGGTAGTAACCTGCTAACCCCAGGAAACTCCTGATCTCGGTCACTGAAGTAGGACGTGGCCAACTCCAAACTTCCTCAATCTTCTTGGGATCCACTTTAATACCCTCCCCTGACATTACATTCCCCAAGAATGCCACTGACTCCAGCCAAAACTCACACTTGGAGAACTTAGCACAAAACTGCTACTCTTGCAAGGTCTGAAGCACTACTCTCAAATGCTGCTCGTGCTCCCCCAGTCTACGTGAGTATATCAATATGTCATCGATGAAGACGATAACAAATGAATCAATATAAGTCCTGAACACCCTGTTCATAAAGTCTATAAATACTGCTGGAGCATTAGTCAAGCCAAATGACATCACCAGAAACTCACAGTGGCCATATCTAGTCCTAAATGCAGTCTTCGGAACATTTGAATCCCGAATCTTCAGCTGAAGATACCCTGACCTCAAGTCAATCTTAGAGAACACCCTAGCACCCTGCAGATGGTCAAACAAATCATCAATATGGGGCAATGGATACTTGTTCTTGATGGTGACTTTGTTCAACTGGCGGTAATCAATGCACATCCGCATAGTCCCATCCTTCTTTTTCACAAATAGCACTAGTGCACCCCAAGGGGATACATTGGGCCTAACAAACCCTTTTGCTAACAACTCCTCCAACTGTTCCTTCAGCTCTTTAGGAGCCATATGGTATGATGGGATAGATATAGGATGAGTGCCTGGAGCCAAATCAATACAGAAATCAATATCATGATCTGGAGGTATGCGAGGAAGATCAGAAGGAAAAACATCGGCGAACTCTCGGACTACTGGCACTGAATCGATCGTCGGGGACTCTGCGGTGGTGTCTCGAACATAAGCTAAATAAGCCAAGAACACTTTATCAACCATGCGCTGAGCCTTCAGGAAAGAAATAACCCTGTTAGGCGTGTCAATTGTGGTACCCTTCCACTTCAACCTCGGCAACCCTGGCATCGCTAGTGAAATAGTCTTGGCATGGCAATCAAGGATGGCGTGATATGGAGATAGCCAATCCATGCCAAGGATGACCTCAAAATCAATCATGTCAAGCAACAGAAGATCTGCTCTAGTCTCGTAACCACACAAGACCGGTAGACCCGATCCACAACCACAGAATCACCTACAATAGTGGATACATTAACAAGAACATACAACGGCTCAGGAGAAATAGCCAGGAAACGAGCAAACAGAGATGATACATATGAATAAGTAGACCCTGGATCAAATAATACTGATACATCCCTACTGCTGAATGAAATAATACCTGTGATGACGGCATCTAAGGCCAATGCATCTGGCTTGGCTGGAAGAGCATAGAATCTAGCTGGAGCACCGGCTATCTGGCCTCCACCAGACTGAGTAATAGCTGGTTGGTCTCTCCTCGTCTGGCCTCCACCCTTGGAACGGCCTCTACCAGTCTATCCTCTACCTCTAGGTGGCTGGGCTGCTGGGGCTGGAGTTATGGGTTGCTGCCCCTGCTGTACTGCCTTGCCCCTAAGCCTGGGGCAGTATCTCCTCATGTAACTTGAGTCTCCTCACTCAAAGCAACGTGGTGCGGTGGCCTGCTGTCCGGATGGCTGACTCTAAAAACCAGAAGACCCACTAGAAGAAGCCTGAATAGCCGGTGAGCGGTATGAACTCTCTGGCATAGCACTGAAATAAGAACTGGAAGAGTCCGGAGGACCTGGATACCCAATAGATAAACCCTGAATAGCTGGCGAGCGATAGGAACTCTCTGGCATGGTGCTGAAATAGGAGCACGCTGGACCACCCCGAGCAGAAAGTGGTGCTAAAACTGGGGGCCTACTGGGGTGACCCCTCCCAAAGTGACTTTTGCCCCTAGCTGGGGCACCTCTGAAATCTCCTGAGAATCTGGCCCTCTTATCCTGATGCATCTGCTCTCTACCCATCAGACGGTAACCCTCAATCCTATGAGCAATCTCAAGTACTAGCTGATACTAGTGCCCATATCCACCTCTCGGGCCATACCCGACCGGATAGTGGGTTGTAACCCCACGACATATCTCCGTACTCTCTCTGCCTCTATGGGAAGTATCATAAGTGCATGGCGAGATAACTCAGAGAACCTCGCTTCATAATCAGTCACTGACATCTGACCCTGCTCTAGATGCTCAAACTGATGATGCAGCTCTTCCCTCTCAGAGGGTGGAATGTATCGATCAAGGAATAACTGAGTGAACTGACCCTAAGTGAGGGGAGGAGTGCTTGCTGGCTTTCTAAGTGAATAAGACTGTCACCATCTACGGGCCCTGCCCTGTAGCTGAAAATAGTGAAGTAGACTCCATGCGACTCCAATATCCTCATGTTGTGCAGTCTATCCCTGCACCTATCAATAAAATCCTGGGCGTCCTAATGACAATCGTCCCCGAAGACTAGAGGGTGCAACCTGGTCCATCTGTCCAATAACTTCTGCGGATCGCACTCCATAGCTGGCCTGGGCTGGGGTGCCGTTGCAGCAACTGGCTGAACCCCCTCCACGGGTAGTGCACCCAGAGTATGATAAACCGCGGCTGTATGACCTAGAGCCTGTGCGGTAGGGGTCTGTGCTCCCCCTCCTGCCTGTGAGGTAGCTGGATCTGCTGGAAATAAACCATCCTGAGTCATAGTATCCATGAACTGAAGCATGCGGCCCATGACCTCCTGCAATCCCGGTACTGTCATGAAATCCACCAGAGTAGGCACAGCTGCAGGCACCTTTCCCTACTCTTCAATAATGTGATCCCTCACAGAATCTGCTGGTGGTGCAACTGGAATAACTCTGGGATGCTCTCATCCCCTACCACGGGTCGGTGCCCTCCCCTGGCCTCTACCTCGGCCTCTGGCAATGGGGGGAGCAGCTCGTCCCGGGTCCGGAACATTGGCGGTACGGGTCCTCACCATCCGTGAGAGAATAGAATAGAAAATTTAGTACACTGACAGCTGCACGATGGAAATAAATAAAAAGTAGTCTTTCCTAATACCCTATAGCCTCTCGAAGATAAATACAGACGTCTCCGTACTGAACTACAAGACTCTATTATGTTTGCCCATAACTTGTGAGACCTACGTGAACCTAGTGCTCTGATTCCATGTTGTCACGACCCTTTTTTTCATAATAGGTCATGATGGCACCTGACACCAAGGCTCAACAAGCTCATATGTTCACTTTTCATTTCCTCAAGTCTCTAGCAAATCATAAATGATCATATTGGCAATTACAATAAGAGATATTCCTCAATAAGGCATGATGTGGGTCCTAAAATACCCAAACAATTAACGTTATAGTAGCTATGCACGGACTCTCGTCACCTAGTACGTACGTAGCCCCTTCATTTAGCAACTATTACTCATTTATAATCCTATGGGGACAATTCCCTCTTACAATGTTAGAAAGGAGACTAACCTCGCTCCGAAGCGCACTTCTAATATCAAGAACAAGCCCAAACCCTCAATTCGTCGTCGAACGAGCACAAATTAATTAAAATAAAGTAAGAACTAGTGAATAAAGGCTTACAAGGTTGAATTCTAACTATTTAAGTGATTTCCCAACCTTTCCCACAAGTTTCCTAAATTCCGACCCCGGGGCCACGTGCCCGGATTCTGAAATTTTTCGAAGGAAGTTGTTCTCTATCACCTAAGGATCACAAATATATGATTTCTAGTTCATTACATGGCAAATTACATGATTAAATCTTAGTTTTATTAAAATCCCAGGTCTAGCTCGAACCCTTGATTTTTGCTCAATTTTTAGTGTCTAATCTACCTAATACACATGTATTTAAGCTAAGGATGAAGGGAAATTACTTACCTTACCAAGCTATGTGGAGGCCCTCTCTTGGAAGCACCCAAATCGCCTAAGTGTGGAGTGAGAAATGATAAAAATGGCTTTGGGTTCGAATTGTATGAACCCCTCTGCCTAGCTGTTTCCGCTTCTGTGGTGGGCTTTCCGCTTCTCCAGAGTCCGCTTCTGCGGAAATGGTCCGATTTCCTGCCTGAACACACCGATAAGTCTGAAATCACAAGGCGGACCTACTCGAACCCACAGATCACTCAAATTCATGTTAAATCTAGGAATCACGTCCCAAAACCAAATGAATCAAACTATTGAACTTCAAGTTCTTAATTCTCTCCTAACGGGTCAAAATGCCCTTAAGCTACTCGGATTGACACCAAATTTTATGGGTAAGTCTTAACTGATATTTCGGACCTGTATCAAGTTTTGGAATCAAAATCCCGGCCCGATACCTAGGAAACCAATGATTACTTAGTTTATTTAAATCTTTAAAACTTTATTTTAACAATTTTACAGAAAAATTCATTACTTGGGCTAAGGACCTCGAAATTTGATTCCGGATATACGCCCTGGTCCCATATTTTCCCATGGACCCTCCAGGATTGTCGAATCACAAATCTAGGTCCGTTTCCCAAGAAAGTTGACCGAAGTCAAACTTGGCCTTTTTGAAAAAAAAACTTAACGAAGCAAATGGACATATTCTTACTCAAAACTCTTCCATCTTTCGGACCACCCATCCCAGCAAGTCATAAATTAGCTAAAACTGGTGCGGGAAGTTTTATTTAAGGGAACGGGGTTCTAGTACACAAAACGACCAGTCGGGTCGTTATAGCCCAGGCATCCTCTTATGCGAACGCGGGAAAACCATTGCGTTCGCATTGAACAATAATGTAGTGCCATAAGAAGGCCCTATGCGAACGCGGACAGGACACTGCTAACGCGAAGAACAAATTCAGCCATCTCCCAGAATACACTACGATGATCGCAAAACAGACCACGCTAATGCGAGCAACACTACGTCATGCCTTCGCGAATGCGTCTCACCTTACTCGAATGTGCTAAAGAATTACTCTAGCCCCAGCTCAGTACAAACCACTACACGAACGATTGCTTACCAACGCGGATGCGATGCTCAATCAGCCACAACAAATGCGAACGCGGATCCACATTCGCGAACGCGAAGAAGAAACACTCAGCCTCAGACTTTTCTCTTACATCGCATTCCTCATTCTGCGATCGCGATGATGAAAAGTGACACCAAACATCAGAATACACCAACACTAAAAACATGAAGAATATAGCTCGAAATCAAACCAAAACACAACCGAGCCCCTCGGGAAAACGTCCGAACATCTCAACAAGTACAATAACATAACATGGACCTACTCGAGGCCTCAAATCACGCATAATGAACTTTGAACTTTTCAACTTCCACAACCGATGTTGAAACCTATCAAATCACGTCCGATTGACCTCAAATTTTGCACACAAGTTACAAATGATGTAACGAAGCTATTTCAATCCCCGGAACCACAATCCAAATCCGATATAAAAAATTCTACTCTTGGTCAAACTTTCCAAAAATCCAACTTTCGCCATTTCAAGTCAAATTCAACTACGGACCTCCAAACCCCACAATCCGGACTCGCTCCTAAGTCTAAAATCATCCAACGGAGCTATGGAACCATCAAAACCCCAATCCGAGGCCAAATACTAAAACGTCAAACTTGGTGAACTCTTTCAATTTTAAGCTTCCTAGTTGAGAATCATTCCTCTAAATCAAACCGAATAACCTGAAAACCAAAGCCGACGATTCGTATAAGTCATAAAATATCATACGGAGCTACTCATTACTTCAAACCACTGAGTGAAGTGTAAATGCTCAAAGCAACTGACCGGATCGTTATAGTGAGCCCAACCGACATCCAGTGTTTTAACTTGACGGAGTGAACCAGCCATATATATAAACGTGACTATTATCACATATATCAGGATTATGTGATAGTCATATAGGATGTTACATGTTAGTTCACTTAGTCAAGTTAAGACACTAAGTGCCGATCCGCCTAACCAGTTTAGGAGCATGACATGTCAAGATATTTTTTTTTCAAATTTCCAAATGAGAAGTAGGTATTGAAATTTTTTAATTCCGAGTTGCTTTTCGAATGAAGCATAAGCATGCTTGAATTGTTTTTTTTAAATCTTAATATATCAACATCAATTCACAAAGGAAAAAAATATAATCTGCATATAAAATTTCAAAAAACTCATAATACTATTATTTGTTGTGCCATGTACTCTGGGTTAGAACTCATTTAACAATGTAAATAAAAAATGATAAATTATATCACCAATAGTTTAACAGAAATTGATATCATTGTACATGTTACTCTATAAATATAAGCTCTTAGACAGGAAAAAATATATGTCCAGGTAGTATTGAGTAAATGCTATAGCAGTAAAACCTTTACCGGAAGAAGAGAAATAGTGATTTACCACTTTTGGTGTGAACCTTTAGTAGTACTGAGTAATAATTACCTATAATCTTTCATATCTTTCTTGTTATATATATATATATATATATATATATATATATATATATATATATATATATAATCTCACCATTCAGCAATGATTTCGTTCTTGGGAATTAACCTTATCGCTACCAATCAGTGGTAAATAGTCAAAGCCGCTGACTTCCGACTTATGACAAGTGTCCTCAAAACAAACGAAAGGACATCTCCACAAAAAATCCTGGGCCCACTCATGATGGGAAAGAGGGGTGTGAGACTTTAAAAACCAAGATAGAAATTTGTAATCCTCAAGGGGAGCAATAAACATGATCAAGGTAAGGTCCTGACCTTCTTCGGGATAGAAACTACACTCCTCAAGGGGAGCAATAAACAAGATCAAGGTAAGGTCCTGACCTTCTCTGAGATAGAAATTTGTACTCCTCAAGGGGAGCAATAAACAAGATCAATGTAAGGTCCTGAACCTCTTCAAGGAGAGGCAGGTCAAGTTATATTGATCAATAAAATCTCGTTTACATCGTCCCATAATGGATCATCTCTGTGTTTCAAATTTATCTTTCGATTTAGTGATTAATTATGGTTGGATATGATTTACCCCTTAAATTATTTCAATTAATTTACTTGTAAAATATTCATTAACTTTCGAGCCAAACAATATATATATATATATATATATATATATATATATATATATATATATATATATATATATATATATATATTTATAACAAGAAAGATATGAAAGATTATAGGTAATTATTACTCTTTACTACTAATACAGATGGAAGCTCAAAGGATGAAACAAATGAGGTTGAAATGTTAAAAGACTATGATGTAACGTAATTATGATAACTTTTATAATTGCTACATCTTTTAATAATTTCTAGCACTTGAAAATCCTCTTCATTAATCAATTCAATGCACCTGAAATTAAAATTTAAAAAAAGGTAATAAAGAACGGTAAAATGCACTTGAAACTAACATTTAATAGAAGGTTTTTATTAAATTTTACTATTTAATATTTGTTATATTAGATTTTTTATGTTTTATCAAATTTTAATCTACAATAGGGGAAAAACTGAAAACTAACTATAAAGATAGGAGCTTCTCACTTTTAGTATAGTATGATTAAAAGAAGTGATTATAATTTTTTTATTTTATAGAAGTTACATTTTAAAACCGCAGCAACAACGATTAACTCAGGCTACAGAGGAGATGAAATCAAGTAAACTGTAATGAAGGCGTGAAAATTTTAACTTTATTACATGCTTACACATCTTAAAATCAAAACCATTTTAATTGTGAGTGACGATTCGAGAACCAATGAAGGTGCAAACATAATAAAACCAACATGAAAAACAAAACCAAGGAACTTACAAAAAGACTTCATCAGAGATAAATAAAAGGTAGGATTTAATGTGAGAAATACGCTTTTGTCTCGCAAATCGACTTCTGGAAGCCCCGAATCTAATTACAAGTAATACAATACAATTAACATAGTCTAAGGAATCAATTCCATAAGAATCTATAGTAAAACACTTAAGATGGGCCTCCGCTTCTGCAGTCCTTTTCCCGCATCTGTGAAACTGGAGGTGCGGAACATCCCATCGCACTTGCGCAGACGTCCACTTATGCACCCATCACCCTGATTCTACGACCACGCAGGTGCGGGAGAATCTTCGCATATGCGATCATAGTTCACCAGCCCAGACTTCGCTTCTGCACCTCCCAGGTCGCACCTGAAAGCACGCATATGTCGTGCCCACTCCACAAATGCGATTACACCAACAGCCACAAATCTTCAGCAATCCTTAATGTTCAAAACATGATCCGTTAACCACCCAAAATCAATCCAAGGCCCTCGTGACCTCAGCCAAATATATCATCAAGTCCCAAAATATCATACTAACGTAGTCAAACCCTCTAATCACCTCAAACAACACATAAACACGAATCACACATAGATTCAAGCCTAATGAACTTGAAACATCCAAATTCTACGATGCTGAAACCTAACAAATCACGTCTGATTGATCCTAAATTTTGCACACAAGTCCTAAATGACGCCGCGGACCTACTCCATCTTCCGGAATCAAAATCCGACCCCGATATCAAAAAGTCAACTCTCGGTCAAACTTCCTAAAAATTCAACTTTCGTCATTTTAATCCTAATTACACTACGAACCTCCAAATCATAATCCGAGCATTCTCCTAAGTCCATAATCACCCAATGGAGCTAACAGGACCATCAAAACTCCATTCTGGAGTCGTTTACACACAAGCCAACATCTAGTCATTCAAACTTAAGCTTTCCATTATGAGACTAAGTGTTTCAATTCATTCCGAAATCCATCCGTACCCAAACCGACTAACCCGACGAGTCATATAACAGCTATAAAGTACATAAGAAGCAGTAAATGGAGGAACCGGGCTACAACTCTCGAAACGATCGGCTGGTTCGTTACACCCTCCACATCTCAAATAAATGTTCGTCCTCGAACAAGTCTAGAAACATAGCTGGAGTGTCAAATAGGCATGGGTATCTGCTCTGCATCTCCCACTCGATCTCCCAAGTAGCTTCCTCAATGGGATGACCTCTCCACGACACTTTAACTGAAGCTATATCCTTTGGCCTCAACTTTTGAACCTGGCAATCTAAAATGGCCACCGTCTCCATATCATAAGTCAAGTCACCATCCAACTGAACCGTGCTGAAATCCAAAACATGAGGCGGATTGCTGACATGCTTCCGAGCATGGAAACATGAAATACTAGATGCACACTCAAAAAACTAGGTGGCAACGCAAGCTTTTAAGCCACCTACCCAATCCTCTGAAGTGCCTCAAACGGAACAATAAATCGAGGTCTCAACTTTCCCTCCTTCCTTAACCTCATAACACTCTTCATGGGTGAAACCTTCAGTAGAACCTTCTCCTTAACCATGTAAGCTACATCACGGACCTTCCTATCGGCATAAATCTTCTATCTAGACTGCACCGTGCGAAGCCGCTCCTGAATCAATTTAACCTTGTCCAAAGTATCCTGAACCAAGACAGTACCCAATAGGCTAGCCTCACCCAGCTCAAATCAACCCACCAGAGATCTATACCGCCTCCCATGTAAAGCCTCAGACGGAGCCATTTCAATGCTTGACTAGTAACTGTTATTGTAGGAAAACTTTGCGAGCGCTATAAACTTAGCCCATGAACCCCCGAAATCAATGACAGAAGTGCGTATCATGTCCTCTAATATCTAAATATTGCGCTCAGACTATTCGTCTATCTGAGGGTGAAACACTGTACTCAACACAATCGGAGTGACCAACTCTCACTACACGGCTTTCCAAAACTGCAAGACACTAGCACACCGTGAAGGCGAACAATCTCTCGGATGTAAATCTTTGCCAATCGCTCTGAAGAATAAGTAGTACCAACTGGAATGAAGTGCACAGACTTGGTCAGTCATTCCACAATCACCCAAATAGCGTCGAACTTCCTCGAAGTCCGTTGGAGCCTAACTACGAAATCCATGGTGATATTCTCCCATTTCTTTTCTGGAATCTCTATCCTCTGAAGCAATCCACCTAGCCTCTGATGCTCATATTTTACTTGCTGACAATTAAGAAACCGAGATACAAACCCCATATATCCTTGTTCATTCTCCTCCACCAATAGTGGTCCTAAGTCCTGATATATCTTCACGGCACCCAGATGAATGGAATACCGCAAACTATGGGCCTTCTCAAGAATCAACTCACGTAGCCCATCTATATTTTCCACACATATCCGGCCCTGCATCCTCAACACCCCATCATCCCCGATAGTCATATCTCTAGCATTACCATGCTAAACCTTGTCCTTAAGGACAACCAAATGAGGATCATCATACTAGCTATCTCTGATATGATCAAATATGGAAGATAGGGAAACCATACAAGCTAGAGCTAGACTAGGCTCCGAAACATCTAATCTCATGAATTTGTTAGCCAAGGCCTGAACATAAACTACAGGAGGTCTCTAACCAATATGAATAAATACAAGACTTCGGATACTCACTGCCTTCCTAATCAAGGTATCGACCACCACATTGGCCTTCCTCAGATGATACAGAATTTTAATATTATAGTCTTTAAGTAGCTCCAACCATTTTCGCTACCTCAAATTTAGATCCTTCTATTTGAACTAGTGTTGAAGGTCTCCGATGATCCGTAAATATCTCACAAGTCACACCATAGAGATAGTACCTCCAAATCTTCAATGTGAAAAATGGAAGCCAACTCCAAATTGTGAACAGGGTAGTTATTCTCATGAGGCTTTAACTGGCACGAAGCATAAGCAATAACTCTACCCTTCTGTATCAAAACACACCCAATATCGATCCTAGAAGCATCACAATACACTGTATAAAAGCCTGAAACTGAAGGTAAAACTAAAACTAGAACTAGAGTTGTGGTCAAGGCAGTCTTGAAAGCTCTCCTCACACTCAACTGACCAACTAAAAGGAGCACCCTTTTGGGTCAATTTGGTCAAGGTTGATGCAATAGACGAGAAGCCCTTCACAAAGCAACAGTAATAGCCAGCCAACCGAAGAAAGCTCGAAATCTTCGTAGCTGAGGACGGTCTGGGCCAACTCTAAACCGCCTCTATCTTATTGGGATCCACCTGAATCCACTCATTGGACACCACGTGCCTCAAGAATCCCACTGAACTGAGCCAAAACTCACACTTTGAGAACTTGGCATAAAGCTTCTTCTCCCTCAATCGGTGCAACACAATCCTCAAGTGTTGGGCATGCTCCTCTTAGCTACAAGAGTACCCCAGAATATCATCAAGGAACACAATGACAAACGAATTGAGATAAGGCTGAAACACACTGTTCATCAGATGCATAAACTCTACAAGGGCGTTGGTAATCCTAAAAGACATGACAAGGAACTCATAATGACCATAACGGGTCCTGAATGCTTTCTTTAGAATATCCATGTCCCGAATCCTCAACTGGTGATTCCAGACCACAAATCAATATTGGAGAACACCCTTGCTCCCTGAAGTTGGTCAAACAGATCATTAATGCGCAGCAACAGATACTTGTTCTTGATTGTGACTTTGTTTAACTATCTATAGTCAATGCACATTCCCATGGTACCATCCTTCTTCTTGACAAGTAGAATGGTGCACCCCAAGGTGACACACTAGGCTTAATAAAACCCTTATCAAGAAGTTCCTAAAGCTGCTAGCTCCTTCAACTAAGTCGGTGCCATATAGTATGGAGGAATAGAAATGGTCTGAGTGTCCGGCACCAAGTTAATACCAAAATCAATATCCCTATCGGGCGGCATGCCTGACAGTTCTGCATCCGATAAATCTCACCCCGCCGGAAAAGAAATAATATCAGGGGTATCAGCACCAACATCCCTCATAAAGGCCAAATAAGATAAACAACCCTTCCCAATCAATTGTTGGGCCTTCAAATATGAAATCATTCCACTAGGAACATAGTCTATAGAATCCAGCCACTCAATCCATGGCAACCCCTACATCGCCAACATCATTGTCTTAGCGTGACAATCCAGAAAAGCATGACATGGGGACAACCAATCCATACCCAAAATCATGTCGAAAACAACCATTCTAAGCAACAAGAGATCAAATCTAGTCTCCAAACCTCCAATAGTCACTACACACGATCGATATACACGATTTACAGCAATAGTATCACCCACCGGCGTATATACATGAACAGATGAAACTAGGGACTTACGGTGGCATATATAGATAATGAGAAAAATACAATGATACATATGAATTAGTGGAACTAGGATCAAATAATACAAAGGCATACTGAGACAATACCCGTAATAACTGTGTCTAAATCAATGGTATCTGTTCTGGCAGGAAGAACATAGAATCGGGCCTGGCCACTACCTAATCGTCCTCCCCTTGTAGGGCGACCCCTAGCTGCCTGAGCTCCACCCGAGTTGGCTGGGCGGGTGGTGAAGTAACTGGTGCTGAAGTTGTAGTTTGACTCCTCTATTGAGTTAGACCTCCCAAAGGGTGGGGACAATGCCTCATAATATGACCAAACTCCCAACACTCGTAGCAACTCCCCGGTGCTGGTGGTGGGTACTAAAGGGATCTTCGAGCATTAGGATAACTTTTAGAAGGACCTAGCATAAATAAGCCCTAAACCGTTGGAGCACGAGATGAACTCTAAGCTGGAAAGGCACTTAGAGATGATTGACCCTATTGAGAACTGTATGAATCCTTGGTGTATGATGCACCATGGTGAACTGGACGAGCCATTTGAGCGTGCCTGAAAGGACGGCCCCTGTCGTGGTAGAACTGAACCTTAGAAGTAACACCGGTAAAACCTCCCAATCCACGAGGCCTCTTGGCCTCCCTCTCATCCCGCTCTTGCGTACGGACCAACTCTATCTATGGAGCGATGTTGACAACCTCATCGAAAGTAGCACTAGATACCCTCTCCCGAGTCATAAGAAACCGCGTTGATATGTGAAGCCATCAATGAACCTCCTTATCCTCCCTATCAGTGGGAACTAACCAAAGTGCATGACGGACCAACTCAGAAAGCCTCATCTTGTACTGCATCACAGACATACAATCCTGACAAAACTGCTCAAACTATCAGCGTAGCTCCTCTCTGCGAGACTGTGACACAAACTTCACCAAGAAGAGAATAGAGAACTCCTTCCATGTAAGTGGCTCTACAATAATAAAAACCTAACGCAAGTCGGGGTTGAATCCACAGGGAGTTAGAATTGGGATTAGGTATATATTTAGTTTAATTGTATAATGTACCTTAAATTACACTTCAACATTCTTGTTTGTTGTTTATACTTCTACTTTAAGTTATTGATTTCAATTATAAAACTAGAAGACAATATTTTTAGTTTTGGTTGTTTTTCAAATGATAAAAGATCTAGGGTCAAGACTTCCACCTAGGTTGTCACCTAACGGGTTATAAACTCTAGGGCAAGTTTGATTGATAGGGGTTGTAATATAGCAATCACACGCAATTACCCACTCTATACCTCCATGTAGTTTGAGCGATTTTGCCCAATTTTGGCTTTCTCAAGTCCAAATGGGTATTGCACAAAACAAGTGATATATGCTCAAGTCGGGTCTTACTATCTCTAGATTTGTCCCTTTAATTGGGGCTATCAATTTCTTGATTTCACCTCAATTTCTTGTTAGCTATGTTTTCCTAGACTTAGTCTCTCTTTCTCAAGTACAGACTAAGTCAATTAGGAATGAATCAATGTTTGCAACCATTAATTCTTGAATTCAATCAAGAACCAGGCTAAATATCACTAACCCAATCACAAAAAAATCCTAAATCAAACACCCATTAAGTACCCACACTAGGATTGGGCCACAACCCTAGATGGAAATTTAGTTACTCGTGAAAAATGAAGAAATTAAAGAAAAAATTAAGATAAAAATCATAATAATTAAGGAAAGAAAATCTAATTTTTAAAAGCTAATCTAGTAAAATATTACTCAAAATAATAAAGAAAAATGGCTCATGTGCTCTACACTGAAAATGTCTAGAAAAAAATGAAAAAAATGAAAAAATTCTAGAAATGAAAAATATTCTATTTATACTAAGCCAAAAATATCTAGAAAAAATGCCCCTGCACAGGTTGTGTGGGCGCACAATTTTGTGTGCGGTCCGCACACTGAGCTTGACTTGTCAACTGGGCATTCTGCGGTCGCATTAAAGTGGGATGCAGCCGCACTTCATTTGATTGTGCGAACCGCAAAATTCTGAGTGCGGTCGCACACTTAAACCTGGACTAGAACATGGCTCTTTAATTCGTCCATTTTGCGGACCGCATAATTGTGAGTGCCGCCGCACTTGACATTCTGCAGCCGCATAATTATGGTGCGGTCCGCATATCTTCAGCCAGTGAAAAACCAACTCTCTGAATCTCCTACTGTGCGGCTGCACAATATTTTCGCGGTCCGCATACTTTGAAGGAAGTCTGATATTGCTCTTTCCTTGTTTGCAGCCGCACATAGTATTGTGCGGTCCGCACTGTAGACCTTTTTGCCTTATCTTTGTCCTTGTCCACTTTTGACTCCTTTATGAGTTAATTTGACTTCTTTGGCTCATTTCCCAATATTCCTACATGAAAGCAAATTTCATTAGTTCTCATGAATACCTTTAAGCATGTTAGAGCTAAAATGCAAGTAAAAGAGAGCAAATAAGCGGTCAAAATCACTACTTATCAACTCCCCCAAACTTAAGCTTTTGCTTGTCCTAAAGCAATTAAGGCAATTCCCACCTCCACTAGAAAAAGGGATATTTAAGTTGGCCTAAGGTGAATCAATCACACATCAATTGGGACCAACAATTACCCACAACACATTTGAATTATCAACAGTGCAACGATTTGATTTTTTGAGTACAATAGTTTTGATGTGACACTAGAGCATCAAGACTTAACTTTATTTATCAAGGAAGCTCGCTCTTTCATGTAGATCGTTGAGTATCCAAAACTCCTCCTCCTTTACTCTCCATTAACAAATCTCACTTTAGAATGTAACTCTCGAAGCAAGGATTGTGAAAAGTTAGCTCATCTCTCCCAAAAGAATGACACAAGTCCGTCTCTAAGTACCATAAGCTTGCCCCTTATGTAAATCACCACTAATGTAAGGCTTTTTTGGGATGTAATGAAGGCTTTTTAGATCAAGGTAGGTCTTGATAAAATAGAATGGGTCCATCTTTCCTTGAGCACTCCATGTTCTTATTTTGGCTCATACTTTGGCAACTCTTAGAGTCAATTTATTTGTCCTCGGAGGAACTAGAGAGATGTAACATCACTCTTTCTTGGTCATGACATTCATTTTTCTCCTTTTCTATTTACTCTATTCCATTCATCATTGTTTTCTTTGAATCCCTTCAACTTTCTACCTTATTCACTTTCTTTTTGGTATTTTTCTTTTTGCTCTTTCTTTATTTTCTTTGCCTTCCCTTTTCTGCATTTCTTTCTCTTCTTTGAAATTTTATTCACTTTAAAACTCCTCGTCTATCCCCCAAACTTATGTTTTTGCAAATTATTTCTCAATAATGCTAAGGAAAAATTAGGTGCCAAGAGAGGGTCATTACAAAACGGATAAAGGCCTGTAACATGGCTCAAATGGGTTGACTAGGGATATCAAATTGGTAGTCTATGGAATATTTCAAACATCAAATCGGATCAAGGAGAGCCTACATTAATTTCTCAAGTCAAGCTACACTTAGAATTTTTCCTAGAAAAACATTCGGGGCAAGTTCTAGACTATTAGCACGGGTACTTGGACTTGCAATTTAATACCTCGCCTCTCATGTTGTACAATTGCTAAAGAGAACAGAGTCGAGGGCCCACAACAACCCTAGTTAGAATGAGAATCACAAATGGCTTGATGAACCACTTGATGACTGCTATCAACACAAGAGTCAAAAGGTCATAACTAGAGCTACTCTCTGCCAACAACTTGTTTTTAACCAAAAGGCCGTAGGTAAATGTGTTAGTACCAAGTGAAGCATAGTTGAGACCCTTTTTATTTATTACTACTATATTCTCCTAAACATAAAATAAAACGGACTTAATCTCTTAAGAAGGTTGTCACGCCATCCATCGTTCGAAAGAGCCACCCGGTTCGCACAAAATCCACCTTTGGAAAGAATCGTGGCATTAAGAAAACCAGAGGCTTATTGATCAGTCAAACCTAAAAAGAAGCTAAAAATCCAAAAGAAATACTAAAGTAAATAAGAAGTTATACTACTAAGAAAGACAAACTAAAGAAGCTACGAAATAAACTACGGAAAGCAAGATAAATGTATATAAAGAAGCTAACAAATCCAAAAGAAATACTAAAGTAAATAAGAAGTTATACTACTAAGAAAGACAAACTAAAAGATCTACAGAATAAACTATGGAAAACAAGATAAATTAATATACAAAGCAAAGTAAAATAAATACATACATAAGGGAAACTGAATATATACATCAAACTAAAAGGGAGAATATATGCATACCAAAGGGAAAATAAAGATAAAAGAAAAATAATATAAGAGTTATTACAGGCCAATATCAATATCAATCAATCAAAATAGACCACCCCTAAATGAAAATAAACATTGTCCCCAATACTTAACAAAAATAAGAACAGGGAAGGGTAGAGAGTTAAAAGAACTCCCTATGTGGTCTCAGTCTGCATGGCATCCACTGCACCCTCGGTCTCCACTAGTTGTATCTCATCATCACCTGGTTGAGGGACAACAAGGTTACTGAGCATCTAAATCATCTCCTTAGTGGTGTGGGCAGTCGCAATCGGCTCCTCAGACTGGACGGCAACTGCCTCTGATGCCTCGGGTACTACTGGTGCTACCTGTGTTTCTGGAGCTGCTAACTCCATAAGCAGGTCCAATAGTAGATATCCGACACATGTATTCTTGGAAATATCTTTTCTCAACATCTCCAATAACTTCTTTGACACCAGATACCTCCGCATCTTCTTTATTTGCTTTCTCAACTCCTCAATGACCTCCTCATGTGTAACTAAAGTCTCCATAATGGTCTTTTGGTTCTCCAGAATCTTCTTTAATGTTTCCTTCACTGATGGATATACCTGTGGTGTTGCTGGGGCTACTGACTATTATACAATAGCAATAGATAGGTCAGACAACTTTGAAGTAGCTGCCTGCATCCAGTTATTTAGACTCGCCAATGTTTGGGAGACTCGCAGCACAATCTGTGGATAAGTGGATGAAGTTGGCACTAAAAATGGAGCAGATGGTCTAGAAGAAGAAGGTGGTGGCTCGGCTGGTGTCTCAGTGGATGGATTGGCTATTGTGGAAGGCATGGAAGCTGTGGAAGGCTCAGCAGCTGAATCGGTAACTACTACTGTTGGCTCCTCAGATTGTCTAGCAGAGGTAGTTGCCTTACCCTTGAACTTTGGGTTGTCAGTCTGCTGTAGGCAGTACCATGAGAAAGGCTTCTTGGCTATTGCTTTTGTGTCATACTACCTCCGCTCCACCTTTTGATCATTGAAATACTCTGTGGCGAAGTTTGTATATACACTACCAGAAAAATGACTTATGGCAACAGTTATTTTAGCAACGGTTGAAAAACCGTTGCCATGGAACAATTATGATAACGGTTACAACTGTTGCAATAGCATTTAGGTGATATCAGCACACTTAAACTATACAACCGTTGCAATTGTAAAACAACCATTGCCATAGATTAATCTGGCGCAATGGTTATATAAACCGTCCCAATAAATTTATCTACAGGAACGCTTTTATTGTAAAAAATTCTATTGGAATGGTTATTTTTTCCCTCCTTATTTTTCCCCTTAAATTTTGTTGAAACCGCCAAAATAACCCTTATTTATTTTATTTTTGAATAATTTTAATAAGGAATATTATGTCAAAAGACCGTTTTTGTCCTTTCGCTGTTAAAATTGCGATACATCCAAAGCTATAGCTAATACCCCCAAATTAAGAACCCTCAGACTTCTTCGATTGCAATGAACCCTCAGAGACAAGTTCTTCGATTGCAAATGCCTCTATCTCCAAAAATCTTCCTCTCTATCGTATTTCTCTCTTGCACTCTCTGAACTTGGTTTAATTGGTTTTTACAAAGAAGTTTTGTTGATTTAGTGGGTGTGGCGAAATTTTTGGTATCGTGAAGGGGGTGGCGAAATTTTGAGGCATCTGAGAAAATTTCATCAAAATAGGTGACCTCCCCAAAACCCTAAATCCAACAACAATGATTTTATCTATGTAAGTTATTTTGATGCATTTTTTTTAACTCTTCTATCTATCCATAGAGGTTGTCGAATTGCTCTAGGGCTGGTGTATTTATATTTATATCGATTGCTGTAGGATTGCTCTAGGGATGTGAATCTAAAATTTTTATTGTTTTTTTTAAATTTTGTGGTGTCAAACCAGTTAGTTTTTGGTGAAACAGTGTTTGCTCTCATTTAATGATTGGTTTAATGAAGAAATGGTAATATAATAGTATAGGGAAGGAAATCAATCCCTGTATAAAAGCTACAAAAATTTCTCGCAGATTTTTCGATGAGTTCTCAGAATCATAGCTGATTAGCTTTTTTGCATTCCTCATGAAAGCATTATAAACCCATTAGTACTGGCATGTAAAAACGAGGCTGATTAGTTAAACAAGATTAGTCACACTTACTATTAATTCTTTTAAAGCCAATGGATGATCGTGAAGAAATTTAATGGCCAAAGTTATAGCCAGAGAGGTGGTCTCGAAGCTGGCAAAGAGCAGTACAAACATCAAATCTAGAGCTATTGCCTCCATGAGGATTGTGCCCTTCCTTTGAAGTTCTTCTAAGACATAATCAAAGAAATCAGTTTGTTCCTTCCTTGGCTTTTCTCTTCTTTCCTCTAGCAGTGTCTTTATCATCTTCATTGCCTTCTTTCTTCCCTGTTGATAACCTCCAGAGTCAGTTAATCACTTCAACAAGTATATGGGCACACCATTCTTACGTGAATTTGCAGAACAATATACTTGTACCAGATGGCTAAGTCTAAATATGTAGTGTTAATACCTATAAGCACTTGTTATAGGCAGTTCCGGGAATGTCATTGTGGAAGGAAATCAATCCCTGTATAAAAGCTATAGAAATTTCTCGTAGATTTTTCGATGAGTTATAAAAATCATAGCTGATTAGGTTTTTTGCAGTTAGATCAAATATCATCTGTAGAAACATCAAGAGATTAGCTGATTAAATTGAGAACGTTTTAGCATATTACCCAAGGGGAAAGTTTGGATAACTTACATTAACAGTTGCTTCCTTTATCTCGACACTTGTCTGATGGTGAATGTATCTGGATACCAGCTCTGAAACAACTTTCCCTCTTGATGAAAGATGAAGTAATTTAGATCGGGGTCTATAGATAGTATAGCAGGACGTCCCACCACACTAGTTCGAAAAATCGGCCCATACTTGAAAGAATTGCCAAAGACTTGTTTATTTGGATCGTAAAATGAAGTATAGTAATGTCATTTTGTATTACTATTACTATATAATAAAACCAAAAAAGTGAATTGCAGCAACCACCTTTGCATACTGTCCTTCACAAATGGGGCAATATCTGATGATGTATTGGGGGCAAAGAACTGAATGGTCTCACCAAGTAATGGATAGCACATTGAACCTGGTGGGAGTTTTCCATTGTATATGGGATTCCTCCAGTTGTAAACCCAATTTATAATACTTATAAGAAGAAAATCTCTAATGGAAATACCTACTGATATCATCTTAGTTAATATGTATTATCTGCCTCTCGGTATCTATAGATGAGAGGAAGAGAAGTTGGAGATCTTCTGAAAGTAAGAATTGTAAAGGGAGGCAGCACAGTTATTAAAAGAGAGCGCTTCTGGCTAAAAGCGCTGAAGCAAGGGGAGGCGCAAGGTTTGAGCTTTTCTGACCTAAAGCGAGTCATTTGAAAAAAAGCAAGCGCTTCAAGCAAAAAAGCGAGAAGCGAGGTGAGTAAAAAAAGCAAGAAAAGCTCGCTTAAGTGAGGTCCAGTGGCTGCCTAGGGTTTTTTCTAAAAAAATTTGCAAACACACTTATGGACCTTTCTTCTAAAATATTTCTTGCTGCTGCTGAAAGCTAAAACATCCTGTGACATCTCTTATTCTCTCGAGGTAAGTTTCTCTTCTCTTCTTCTCTTATGCTTTTTTCTACTTTACTTGCTTCCTCTCGACTCCTCTCGTCTTCTCTTTCTCTTCTTCTTTTCTATTTTTTTTAGTTCTTCTTTTCTCTGTTCTGCCCTATTTTCTATGTTATGCTACTGCCCTATTTGTTTTGAAAAAGGCTTCCCAAAGAGAAGGAAATATATTGGTTTATTATCAATAAAATAATAAGTGGGAGAGTAATGGTAGGAGATGTTGTGAGAAGAAGATTAGTAGAATGAGAAGAAACTGCTGTCATGTACTCCATATCCACGAGGAGGAGTTCTTAAATAGGCAGGCTAGAATTACAACTAATTAGAATAATAGTTCCATTTGTTTTTTTCGAGTTGGTTGCTCAAAAGAATTGTACATGTAGTTGGAGATAAGAATAGTATAGCCAGAATTATTTTGAGTGGAGAACACCCTCATTCCTTTGTTAACGAGAACATTTAAAAAATTCTAAAGAAATAAAACCTAAAATGACGGTTGAAGCTACCACGAAGTTGTCCTCTCTCTGTTTCTTTCTCTCTCTGTATATTATCGTTCAAAAGTCTAAACACACAAAACTGAAAGAGCACTTGCAAGAAATGTTGCATATCTTTAGGAGCTTTAATTGGGACTAAAAAAAAGCCACTTTCACTGATTTAACAGGGTTAAAATTGGATTTAAAAGCATCTCTTGCTTGCACTTGGAAGTATAAAGTCAATCATCAATATGAAATTACAACTACAAAATCTTAGGGTTGAATTTGCTGCAGCAAAATCTTGCCAGTATCTAATATTGCTCTTTTTAATATATTTTTATTTGTTTTCCTTTAGCATTTTATTCTGATGCTTCAATTTTGCAGGATTTTTTGATCTGGATCTGGATCTTGTGATATTGTTGCACTTGTTGATAGCAACCGTTCGAAGCTTGAATCGATATATAATTGAGGTACTGATAATAGTTATAACACTTATTGTGTTACATTCTTGTTGTGCCATAATACTTGTAATTTGATAACCTCTAAATGGGGTGATTTCTCAGTTCTAGCTGTATTCTTTGTCTGTTACTTGAGAGGTCCTTATTTTTTGTTTATTTAACTACATGCTGAGGAGCAATACATTCATTTGAAGTCTATATTGTTGGTCTTTTTTGCTCTGTGTGAATGTCGAAAGCTAATATAACTTGTTCAAGATTCAATAAGAAGGGGAAATCCAATGAACACAAATTTTCGTTATATCAGGTTCACTGTTGTTAAACTACAAAAATAGTTTAGTTGTCCATTGAATTTTTGAACAAACAAACAATATTGGGAATGTGAGAAGGTGATCTCACTCTACTTATCAGAAACATGCGGTCATTTAAAACACTACTGTAGTAATAGTTATAAATAAAGTAAAAACAAACCTCTTCCACTTTTTCATCCAGGCTTTGTGGATTCTCTGGGTTTGGACTTGTAAACTCTGCATGAGACATTCACTGATTATGTGGTGGATTTGGCAAGTGTCTTCGCTACTCAGGTATTTCAGTCCAGTTTAATGTTAACTACTATATATATGGCATGAAGATTGTACCGAGTTCTTAGAACTGGCTAGCCATTACCAATGAAGCTAAGCACTTTATTTGACTTTATTTTATAATAGATCTTGGCATATTAGGGAACTTGGAAAGCCAAGATGATGTAAATAGTGATTTTATATAATGAAGTGAGTTAGGACAACGTTCATTTTCTTTTTCTTTTGGCTTTCAGTCATAGATTTGAAAAGACGTTCCGCAGTAATTCTGTTGGCTTTCAGTCATCCGTTAGAAAAGCCGTTCTGTGATAATTCTGTTGGCCTTTAGTCATAGTTTTGAAATGGCGTTCATCATTAATTCTGTTGTGAACATCTAGTCTTTGTTTTCGTTGTTCTTAACATAATAAATGCTAATCAAAGCATAATAGTGTGGGTGGTGCTGATGTATCTAGTTCTGATTGATATCCTGATAGTTTCAAAGCGGAAGCAAACAAGTTTCTCTCCAGCATTTCTTGATCAGCTGACTGTTGATATAATGATTCAAATAGCTTGTTAATTGATAACTTTCTTTTTACCAGAACCCTTATAACCTTATTTAGGATCTTTTGTTTGGTGAACACATATACAGTCATATGAATCAAGCATTTCTTCTCTTCTCTACTATAATTCTTCAAGATGTTTTTCCTCTGCCATATGCTCTTTATGTTCTAGAGAGATTGCTATAGTAAGACGACTATTTTACTTTTGGTGACTTTATTTCAGTAGCTCGATTCATTCTATTATTTGTGTTCAAATACTTTTTGTCTCTCATGTGTATCTAATTTTGAACAGAGGAAAGCGGATCATGAATCAGGAAGGACGCTCAAGTAAAAATAAAAAATTAACAAAATGCATAGCAGCTGGATCGCTTGCATCTTTGCGAAACCTAAAGGTTTCGTCATTGAAAACAAACAGAGTTATTAAAGTCAGTGTTTGCTTTAATAAATATGGTCTAAGATGGTATTATAGCGTGTTTGCTTTCCTGGAGAAGCATGTTCCATCTCGTTTGATTGGTAGATCTGAGTTAAATTGCCTGTAGTTATGTCTGAGCTAAGGACTGCTGCTTTTATTTGTTTTCTTCTTCTGTTGGCCACATGAATTGTTGATTAGCAACGTTGTTTTGAAATTGATGTCTTCTGAATGCTAGGTTGGTGTCCATGTTGCGGTGATACTATCTCTATGTCTTATTCCATCCTTTACTATGATTATAACTAGAATTAACACAGCCAGAAAGATTTAAATGGATAACATCTTAGAATATCAGAAGTTTTAGTGTATTAGGTGATAAAATAACTAGTTGACAACTCGACACATGGCAGAATTCTTTCGCTAGCTTGATGATTGGTTGGTTACACACAACTGTCGGTTTGTAATCGTATTTGAGTTAACTTTGTTTCTAGTGGCTAATGTGTTTATCCTGTTTATGTTTTTGCATCTAAAATGAATGCTTGTTTGGTTCTATTTTACTAAATTGTTAAGCATTGGTCGATTCCCGCTTGAGCCTGAAGACTAAATCGTCGTAGGAAGTGGGCAGGTCACTTCTGGTTGCGTCTTAGTTGATGTACTTTCACTTAAAATCTAGATTTTTTTTTCCAAATGTCCATGATATTACTTCAATATGTTTAAGATGCTGGAGTATGGTGAATGCTATGTGAATATGCTCAGACATGAAGTGTAGGTTCGAAAGTTTTCAGTTCATATTGGTGTGTCTGCTGGTGTGTTAATTTTGAGGGGTTAAAGTCAGTGTTAGTGTTATTTGAAACTTTAAAAGTTAAGAGACAAGATAGTTCTCCGACTAGGAGAGCATTTCTTTGAATCCAAGTTCGAGGGACACTTGCATGTTGGCACGTATCTTAGTGTTTGTACCTGCCCTAGTAGAACCTGATTCAAACTGTTGCTCGATGTGGTTCTCATTGAATGAAGCTTCTACTTTGTTCTAATCTATCTTATTCGAGTTCCTGTTAAAGAACTAATTCATGTTCAAACATATTGGGATGGACTTCCCAAAAGTCAGCATTGGCGTTGGCAGTAGGATTTTTCATTTACCCCCTATCTCCCAATTTTTCGTTGTTTTCTCTTTCCCTTATATTTGGCATTGGCTTATAAAAGTCAAGACTAGAATGGTTAAAAGTTATACAATTAGAAGAATTAAAGGGAAGATGCAACCATCCCATTCTCTACTTTCAAAGTTACAATTAGAGAAACTTCTACTATACCCATTCTTATTTAATGACTTTATTTATTCTCTTTTGTAGGTGGAGCAACTGAAGAAAGGGAAGATGGATCAACTGAAGAAAGGGAAGATGGAGATAGTGAAAATCTAGACCGTACTTAAGAAGAACTTTGTGTTATTGTCGATATTCTTAGAGTTTGTTATATCATTTCAAACTTTAACTTTTGAAGTATTGAACTATAAAACTTATGTAATAGGGTTAAACACATTTTTCTATATATTATCGTTATTCTTAGCTTATTGGATATGAAAAATTATGAAGTATTTTATCTTTTTATTTATATAATTTTCAGGTTATAATTACAAATATTTTCAGGTGGTAATGTCAATTAAACGTTTAAAATAGCCTAATAGAACCGTTGCTATAAGCACAAATGTCGTTGCCATAGACATTCTGAACCGTTCCGATAGGTCTTGCAAACCGTTCCTTCAAGTGTGACAAATTGATACAATAGAAACAAAACTGTTATGGTAGTGCAATAAAATCGTTACAATAGTTGTAAACAAACGTTGCAATAACATGCATAAACGTTGCAATAAACTATATTGTAATAGTTTACAACTGTTGCATATACTATATGGTAACAGTTTTTAACCGTTGTAATTGAAATAAATACTCGTTGCTTCAGACATAGGAAAAACCGTTGCGATAGTTCGATCTATAGCAACGGTTTTGTCAACCGTTGCCAAAACCGTTGCTGTAGTTCTATTAGCACGCGAGCGGATGTCACGGTTGCTGAACCGCTCCAATACATCTATGGCAACGGTTGGCCTATCAATTGCAACAGTTTACCTACTATTGCCATAGGCCTATTTTCCAGTAGTGACGGGTATGATCTCTCATCTTTCTGGACAGCTAGTGTGATGTTGGTGGACATGATGGCACCAACATTGATCGGATACCCAACCATAATAGAAGCCACCAAGACTGCTCGGGGAAGTGGGAGGTTATTCTCATTGAGTCATGAATCAATACGGCTGCACACGAAGATCTATCGTCCTTTTGCTTCAAAGTTTAGGGTGGCCACGACGATGGGAACCCCTACTGTGAACCACGAAGGTGGTGGTCCTCGAGCAGCCAAGATCTCAGCTAACCACGGGTGAGATGCATCAACCATAGCTACCTTTTCCAAGTATTGGGCTTTCTTAACTTCTTCAAATCCCACAGATGCGTTCAAAGCACAGTAGTCGAATCTGACATTTAGGTTTCTCACTTTTATAACCTTGGTACCGTTCTTAATGTGAGCTACATTGGCATAAAACTCCTTAACCAGGTGTTCATTTGCATTGATTACATTGTGGGTGAACCATTTCCAGCTATTTTGCTCCCGGAATTGTCTAAGGACATTAGGATTGTGAATGTCCAAGTCCTTCATCAAGAGTTGTCGCTCAAGTATGAGCGATTTCTGGGGCAACCACTCTCTAAATCTGTTGAAGGTAGTCAAGCTGACGAATCTGTGTTCCCATATCTCTCTTCTCCTCGATCTCTGTAAA
>MU721644.1:73356-83680 GCA_026770625.1 Nicotiana glauca | reverse complement strand
CCCGCAGGATCAACCCCTCTACCATTGTCTAGGATACCTTCAACATCATCTACATTGATTGGTGCAGATGGGGCATGTGAGGAAGAGGGTTCAGAATCTTGGCTACCCTCTTCTGAACCTTTAGAAGAACTACCAATGGAAGATGACTCATCTACCAAGTGGAAACTACCCAGGACTTGTTGTGATTGGGCTTCCAGCTGTGCTTGCACAGATTTACCCTCAGAAGCTTCCCCAGATAGGAGTTACTCATTGGTCTCAGAGGTTAAGGAGCTCTATTGACGGTAGTTTTCTTTGTTATGGCTCTTTGGATTGCTAGCGGTAGGTTGCTTTTGCCTCGACCGTGGCCTCGAGAGGGTTCTTCCCTCCCTTTTGATGTATCTCATCTAGCACGTGATCTAACCATTGTCTTGCAATTCATAACAATAAGAATCAGTTATAGTTCAAGTTCATAGCACACAGATGCATGCATGATAGTTGGAGGCCTGTTGCGGAAAGACAGTCTCAGAAGAGGCAGTGTAGACCTCACACAAGTGAGTGCATCCACAGACTGCCAAGTACGGGATGCACAATTTTCAATGCGGACTGCATAATTTCACTGTAGACCCCATATTTTTGAGTGCGGTCTGCACAATTCAAGCACACAGATGCCCTAAGTTGAAGAACTATGGACTGCAGAAAAATATGTGCAGTTGTACAGTTTGAATTTACGAGGCATTGCTTTAAGATTCATGCAATTTATTTCACAAATTATACATGGTTGGAGCAATTAAACATGATTAGCTACTTACCCAGTCCCCAATTAAAATTTAAGATACAACCAACATGATTCTAAGATAAAATGATTAACCATTGACATTCTTAGGCATGAAAATAACCCTAGAAAAAAGAACAAAACTAAGAAAGTATGAAAAATCTGAAAATGAAATGAACATACCAGTAATGAAGGATGCATGTGAGAATCTACACAGATGAAATGCTTGAAGTTTGAGAATAAATGGGGTATGCATTGTATTTGCTTATGGTTTTAGAGTTCAGAGAGTGTAAAGTGTGAATTGTGGTGGAATGCTCTATTTATAGGTTAACCCATCAGGCCCAGAACATACTTGAGTGCGGCCGCACAATTTTAAGTGCGGTCCACACTCTTTACCTATTCCTTTGAGGAAGTGTTGTGGTCTGCATAAAAATGAGTGTCGCAGAGTTTGTGCGGACCGCACAATTTTATGTCCGGCCGCAATTTATTAATGAACTTTGACAGGCCAAACTTCAGAGAGCATGCATTTTTGATGTTCCAGTTGTGAAACCTCATACATAATTGTGCGACCGCAGAGTGATTGTGCGGTCTGCATAATTTTGGTGTGGTCCGCACATTTGTGACACTAAGCCAATTTTTCTTGCACAATCCCTACAATGTACAACCATTCCTGCATACACTTCAAAACTAGTTAGCACAAAATGAAACCTATCTAATATAAAGAAGAAAACCAAGAAAAAGAAAAGGACACATGGGTTGCCTCCGAAGAAGCGCCTGATTTAACGTCATGGCATGACCGTAGATTACCAATCATTTGTAATTAAGAACTGTCAGAATTTGGCCATCATCAACCTTGCGAAGATAATGTTTAACCCGGTGCCCATTGACTCTAAACACCTCATCATTCTTATTTTTAAATCTAGAGCACCAAAGGGGGTTACATGCACCACTTCAAAGGGGCCACTCCATTTTGACTTCAACTTGCCCGGGAACATCCGTAACAGGGAGTTGAAAAATAGCACTAGATCACCTTCTTTAATCTCCTTGTTGTGGATGTAGTTGTCATGTAGGTAATTCATCTTCTCCTTGTAAAGGGACGAACTTGTGTATTCATGATACCATAATTCATTAAGCTCATTCAAATGTGCCACTCTTAGGTTTGCAGCGACATCCCACTCAAGGTTCAACTTCTTCAAAGCCTAAATGGCGTTATGCTCAAGTTCTACCGGAAGATGACACGGCTTCCCCAGTACCAATAGATATGGAGACATCTCAATCAGCATCTTGTAGGCCATCCTATAAGCCCAAAGAGCGTCATCATGTTTTCTTGACGAATCCGTCCGGTTGGCATTCACCGCCTTTGACAAAATACTCTTGATCTCCTGGTTGAAGACTTCAACTTGTCCGCTTGCTTGAGGATGGTAGGGGGTCGAGACTTTGTGAGTGACAACATACTTTATGAGTAAGGTATCAAAATCCTTGTTGCAAAAATGTGAACCCCCATCACTAATAATAGCCCTTGGGGTACCAAACCTTGTGAAGATGTTCCTTTTCAAGAATGCCACTACACTTCGAGCTTCGTTGTTGGGTAAAGCCACGGCTTCAACCCATTTTGAAAAATAGTCCACAGCTACAAGAATTTAATTGTTCCCAAAAAATCTCACGAACGATCCCATAAAATCAATACCCCAAACATCATAGATATCAATTTCCAAGATTGTGGTGAGGTGCATCTCATTCTTCTTGTAGACAATACGCCAATATAATCCACAACTAAACACTTTTATAGTCGTTCACTCCACCGGGGTGACCACCATACGGTGAAGAGTGGCAAGCCTCAACAATTCCCATTTGTTCTTCCTCCCACACACATCGCCGGATCATACCATCGGTACATATCCAGAAAAGATACAACCCATCCCAATAATAGTCAAGGCAATCCCGTTTGAGCTTCTTCCTTTGCTTTGAAGAGAACTCATTTGGTACAATGTCGTTCAAGAGATAATTGGCTTAATCGGCAAACCACAACATCCCAGTCATTAAAACAGCTGGGAGTTGCTCGTCGGGAAATGAATTATTAATCTCAAGGCCGTCATGTGGCCTCCCCTCCTCCTCCAATCGGGACAAGTGGTCCGCCATTTGATTTTTACTACCTTTACGGTCTTGAATCTCTATATCAAACTCTTGCAATCGAAGCACTAACAGCATAAACCTTGCCTATGAGTCTTTCTTACTCACCAACTATCAAAGTGCCATATGTTCGATGTGAACAATCACCTTTGTACCCATCAAATACGGCCGAAACTTCTCCATAGCAAAAACAATTAAAAGTAGCTCCTTTTCAGTGATTGTGTAGTTGACTTGGGCATCATTCAAGGTCTTGCTATCATAGTAGATCGGATGGAAGATTTTATTGATATGTTGTCCCAAAACTGCTCCAACCGCCACATCACCAGCGTCACACATGAGCTCAAAAGGTAAGCTCCAATCTGGTGCGGTGATAAAAGGAGTAGTAGTCAACTTGAACTTAAGAAATTCGAATACCTTCATACATTCTTCATTGAAATGGAACTTGGCATCTTTCTCCAAAATCTTACACAGCCGGTTTACCACCTTGGAAATGTTCTTGATGAATCTGTAAAAGAAACCCACATGACGTAAGAAGCTCCTTACTCCCTTTTACGGATATAGGGGGAGGGAGTTTGGAGATCATCTCAATTTATGCCTTGTCGACCTCAATACCATGCTTTGAAAGTTTGTGGACGAGGATAATTCCTTCCTCAACCATGAAGTGACACTTTTCCCAATTCAACACCAAATTTGTATCCTCACATCTAGCCAATTCCCTATCTAAGTTGTTCAAGAAATCCTCAAAAGAATTCCGAACCACAGAAAAATAATCCATGAAGACATCAAAATATCCTCCATCATTTTGGTGAAAATAGCCATCATACACCATTGAAAGGTTGCCGGTGCATTACACAAACCAAATAGCATCTGCGAGAATGTGAAAGTACCATAGGGACAAGTGGAAGTGGTCTTCTCTTGGTCTTCATGAGCAATAAGGATTTGATTGTAGCCGGATTATCTATCAAGGAAGCAATTAAAATCTCGTCCGGCCAACCTATCAAGCATTTAATCAAGAAATGGAAGCGGGAAATGATCTTCCGAGTGACTTTGTTAAGCTTCCTATAGTCCATGCAAATTGTCCACTCTGTGACAGTTCTTGTTGGGATCAATTCATTCTTGTCATTTGTTACCACAGTCATGCCCCCTTTCTTTGGGTCACATTGCATCGGAGAGGTCCACGAGCTATCAAAAAGGGGTAAACAAACCCAACATCCAACCACTTGATTATCTCTTTCTTGACCATCTCTTGCATTACTTCATTTAGCTTCCTTTGATGTTCAATGGATGGTTTGGCACCCTCCTCGTCTTGTTCATGCAAAAGGCGGGGCTTATGCCCCAAATATCCGCCAAAGTCTATCCGATTGGTCTTTTCCTCCTTTATAGCACCTCCAATGTGGACCTACCTGCATGTTTATTAAACAAGTAGAAAGTATAACCGGTAAAGTAGAAGAAGGGCCAAAGAATTCATACCTGAGATGCGGAGGCCATGGCTTTAACTCCAAAGTGGGAGGCTCCTCGATTGAGGGCTTTGTTGGAGGAATCTTCCTATTTTCAAGATCCAAATATAGCTTGCGGGACTCAAAAGTGTACGACCCTATGCCTTGCAATGCATTCACATACTTCACATAGCCTTCTTTCTCCTCATCATCATTAAGATTGAGCAAAACAGATTCCCAATTATCCGCAACATGTATTGTGGCACTAGCATCATTAATAATCACATCCGTCACCAAATCCACGAATGAACAAACTTCATTACTATTCAGTTGCCTTATATATTTGCACATAAGGAAGACCACCTTTTCATCGCCCTGTCATGCCCCAAATCGAGGGACATAACCGGCACCCAACCGGGTAGCCCAGTCAAGCGGACCTGGGTGCCTTTCCTAACCCACGTGTTACCCCTGTATTTTTCATTACTTATTAACCAAGAGATTAACCATTTCATAATTGAAATCACTCTTTTTCGAAACATACACAACATGCTTAATTTCTTTAACAAGTTTACAACTTACAATGCCCGACATATAATTACATAAGTCCATAACCCATATTTACTGTCTACGGAGCCTCTAAGATATGACAGGACAATAATACTTGCCGGTAACAAGGCTCCGGCTATACCTTACCCAAAAACCAAAATAAGACTCCGAAAATAGAAGTGGCATGAGCCACGCAGGGCCCCGAGAGGAAAGGGCCTCACCAAACGGCCAGTGGAATATGAAGGAGTGCTACTGCCGATAAACTGAAGTACCTGCTACGAATCCACCTACAATCATAACACGGATGTAGCGCCCCCGGAAAAAGGGACGTCAGTACACTGGAATTGTACTGGTATATATGAACAATCTTTGTCCCAAGTAAACTCAAGCCATAAACAAGTAAGTCACGGTAATAGAAACAATAAACCAATACATAAGAGTTAACAAGTCAAGCCAACCAAGTTTTCAACACCTAACTTTGTGTCAAGTAGATCTCAAACCATATACAAGTAGAGAACAACAATAGAAGCAACAACCAACACACATGGAAGGCACAATCAAGCCAAACAAAGGGACAATCAGTGCCCCACAGATTACAAACTTGTAAGATTTTGCCCAATTGAACTTCCGGATTGCGGATTGAAGTATTGTAAGAGGCTAATTGAGCATCGGAGTCGGCATTATTTTCCATCATCTATTTAAACATGTTTTCAGTTCTAACCATGTCATTGTTAGAAGTGCACGGACCTTGAGAAGGATAGGGAGGTGGATTGCTCGGTTGTTGGAACATCGGGGGCCTTTGAAAACCAGACCCCCGGTTGTTGTTGTTGTTCCACCCTCCTTGGTTATTGCCGCCCCAATCGCTTTGATTGTTGCCACCCCAATTTCCTTGATAATTACCTTCCCAATTTCCTCGGTTTCCTTGATTATTCCAATTGCCTTGGTAGTTTGGTTGTTCCAATTTCCTTGTGACCGCCATTGTTGTTGATTTTGTCCTTGAGCATTATTTCTTTGGCCTTGATAATTGTTGACATATTGAACTTCTTCTTCTTGCTCATTGAAAGAATGACCTTGATCATAATGACTATCATCTTGCATGAATTGTTCCGGATGGCTTTGCATTTGTTGACCTTGTTGCCGTCTCTTGTTCATTATCATATTTACACTTTCCATTGCATTCACTTGTTTCGGCCCTTGAACTTGTTGAAGCTGAGCTTTAGCCAATTGGTTCATTGTGGTTGTCAACTCAGCAATAGCTTGCCCATGATCATGTAGTTTCTTGTGTAGGTGAATCACATTAGGGTCACCTTGCGAAACATTGGCTCTACTTTGCCATGCCGATGAGGTGTCCGCCATCTCATCAAAAATTTCACAAGTTTCGGCATAAGGCGTGTTCATGAAGTTCCCACCGGCGAGTTGATTTACCACGTATTGATTTGTTATGTTGACCTCCCCTGTAGAAGGTTTGTTGGATCATGGCCTCGGTCATATCATTATTCTAGCACTCTTTATCCATGGAATGATATATTTCCCAAATCTTGTGCAATGGCTTTTTGGGTTCTTTCTTGAACGCGAGAATCTAATCCCGAAGTATAGCATATGTCCCAGAGTAAAGAATTTGTCAATGAATTTTTCCGCCAACTCATCCCAAGTGTGGATGGAATGCTTGGGAAATCTCTCTAACCAGTCCAATGTCCTCCCCGTAGAGAAAAGGGAAATCGCCTCAATTGCATCGCATCCTCGGAGACATTTTTTTGCTTGCTCCCCCAACAAGTATCGATGAACCCTTCAAGATGCTTGTAAGAATTTTGACGCAGAGCCCCAGTGAAGAATCCCCAATGCTCAAGAAGTGTAAGCATCACATTGGTGATTTGGAAGTTTCCCGCCCTAATGTGGGGCGGGACTATAGAACTTGCATAACCCTTGTTTGATAATTGTCGGTGCCCTGCTGCTCTTGGTGGAGATGGGGGAGGGACGAGCACGTTTTGTTGAGACGGGCGGCCTCGTCTATTTGCTTGAGGTTCAAGAGGAGCCTCATCAACTTGGTCATCATCCACGTCCTCCCCCATTGGCAAATTCCCAATGGGCTCATTTTTTAGAGCCATTTTTATACCAAAAATCAATTCAAAAACAATGCTAGTGACTTGGAAGGAAAAGAAGACAAATCAGACAAAAACCTTGATATATATGGCTAAATCCGTTTAACTCCCCAGCAACGACTCCACAAATTGATGTCGCCCAAACTCATACCATAAATATAGGTAGTGAGGTGGTCGAAGCAATGATAAAAACCCAACGCAAGTCGGGGTCGAATCCACAGGGAGTTAGAATTGGGATTAGGTATATATTTAGTTTAATTGTATGACGTAAATTACACTTCCAAATTCTTGTTTTTTGTTTTTACTTCTACTTTAAACTATTGATTGCAATTATAAAACTAGAAGACAATATTTTTTGTTTTGGTTTTTTTTCAAATGATAAAAGATCAAGGGTCGTGACTTCCACTTAGGTGGTTACCTAACGGGTTATAAACTATATGGCAAGTTTGATTGGTCGGGGTTGAAATATAGCAATCACACACAATTACCCACTCTATACCTCTCGGTAGTTTGAGTGATTTTTCCCAGTTTGGCTTTCTCTAGTCCAAATGGGTATTGCACAAAATAAGTGATAATATGCTGAAGTCGGGTCTTACTATCTCTATATTTGACCCTTTAATTGGGGCTATAAATTTCTTGAGTTCACCCCAATTTCTTGTTAGCAAAGTTTTCCTGGACTTAATCTCTCTTTCTCAAGTAGAGACTAAGTCAATTAGGCATAAATCAATGTTTGCAACTATTAATTCTTGAATTCAAGCAAGAAGTAGGCTAAATATCACTAACCCAATCACAAACAAACCCTGAATCAAACATACATTAAGTACCCACACTAGGGTTGGGCAACAAACCTAGCTAGAAATTTAGCTACTTATTAAAAGTGGAGAAATTTAAGAATAAATTAAGATAGAATGCATAATAATTGATTAGGGAAAGAAAATCTAATGTTTAGAAGCTAATCTAGTAAAATATTGCTCAAAACAGTAAAGAAAAATGGCTCATCTGCTCTACACTGATACCACTTAACCTAAAAATGACAAAAGGTTCTATTTATACTAAGTTGAAAATATCTATAAAAAAAATACCCCTACGGAGGTTGTGCGGCCGCACAATTTTGTGTGTGGTCCGTATTCTGAGGTTGACTGGTCAACTGGGCCTTCTGTGGTTACATTAAAGTGGGATGCAATTGCACTTCATTTGATTATGCGAACTGCACAATTCTGAGTGGGGCCATACAATTGAACCTGTACTAGAACATGGCTCTCTTATTCTTCCCTTCTACGGACCGCATAATTGTGAATGCGACCGCACTTGGCATCCTGCGGCCGCACAATTATTGTGCAGTCCGCATATCTTTAGCCACTCAAAAACCAACTCTCTGAATCTCCTCTTCTATGGTTGCACAATATTTGTGTGGTTCACATGCTCTGAAGGAAATCTAATATTGCTCTTTCCTTATTTGCGGGCGCACACAGTATTTTTTGCGGTCCGTATGGTAGGCATTTTTGCCTTGTTTTGGTCCTTGTCCACTTTTGACTCCTTTATGAGTTGATTTTGACTTCTTTGGCTAGTTTCCCAATAATCCTGCACAAAAGCACATTTCATTATTTCTCTAGAATACCTTTAAGCATTTTAGAGCTAAAACGTATGTAAAAGAGAGCATATAAGCAGTCAAAATCCCTACTTATAACACCGACCGGCCTACGCATTTCATAAGCCTCCTACCATCTGAAGGTGGCCCAATTAAACTAAAAAGTAGTAAACGAGACCCCACTAGTCTCCAGAATACCTACTGTATGAAGAATCCGCCGACACTTATCCAAGAAACCCTGGGCATCATCGGAATCTTCCCCATTGAAAGATGGAGGCTGAAGCCTCCCAAACCTCTCTAGTCTCCGCTGCTCATCATCATCCATAATAGGGACCATATGGGCCTGAGGAGCTGCAACCAGCTGGGCTGGTAGTGCCCCCGATGTCAGGAGTCCCTATATCACCTACTCTGGTATGCGGGTGCACGGGAGTCTAATTACCTCCCCCAGCCTGAGAAGTGGTTGCTACGGCTAGAACAGAGACCACCTAAGCAAAACTGGTGCACAGGGCCAGAATCTGAGCTAAGGCCTCCTGAAGGCCTGGAATCACAATGGGCACAGCTGGTGCGTGAGTTGGTCCTACTAGCTCATCCACAACTGGAACCCGCTCCTAAACTAGGGCAACTAGTGGATCTGTTGGTGCTGTCCTAGCCATTGTACAAGTTGCACTTTTGCTCATACCGCGACCTCTACCGCAGCCTCAGACTCTTACGCCCCTGACTGGCAGTACATGTGGTTGTCCATCCTGTCTGATAGTATGTGTCCTCACCATCTATGAGAGAATAGAATACAAAAGTTAGTCGCCGTATTCGCACGATAAGAATACAAGAATGTGAAATTTCTTAAGGATTCGATAACTTCTCAAAGATAATTATAGACATCTCCGTACGGATCCGCAACACTCTACTAAGCCTGCTCATGACTCGTGAGACCTATGTAACCTAGGCTCGGATACCAACACGTTATGGCCAAAATCCTAACATGTCGTGATAGCGCTTATCATGGTATAGGCAAGGCGGCATTTATGAATAACTCCAATAATTTTAACAAAAATAGTTTTAAAGCAGTTCAAATGGCAATGTCTCATAACAGAATAGAAAGATCCAAAAATACAATGCGGATTAAAAACAACTCCCAAATCGGGGTGTCACAGAGTACATGAGCGTCTCATGTCACAAGTTTGGACTACACTACCTAAGGTAGTCCGAAACTAAATACAATAAAAGGAAAGATAAGGAAGTAAAAACAAGAACTGCGAACGCCGAGCAACTACCTCGAGCAAGTGTAGGGTGTAGCATGAGTACAACCAACTCAGTAAGTAACAATACTAAATAAAGAACTGAAAGTAGTGACGAGCTCAACAATTATAGTTCAACTTCAATAATTTCAACATAGGAAAATAGGCATGCTTTAAAGTTCGACAATTTAGGCCAAATCAGTTATCTCATATCAAATTTAAGTAAGAGAGAATATAACATCATTCAGAAAACTTCCAGACATTGATATATGGAAGCTAAGTGCAACAAAAATGAAGTCGAGAGCATTCTCTCAGAGCAACAGTCCCTGAATCTTTCTCAATAGCTCAGCACTCGACACTTTTCAGCACTCAACACACATACTCAATAGGTACCTACGCTCATTCGGGGTGTGTACACCCTCCGAAAGGGCTCCTTCAGCCCAAACTCTATATCAATGCGGCGTGCAGCGCGATCCCATAAAATATATATATATATATATATATATATATATATATATATATATATATATATATATAAG
>MU721644.1:60594-73062 GCA_026770625.1 Nicotiana glauca | reverse complement strand
TGCAACCCGATCCACATATATATACATATCGCTCACCGCTCGGCACTCAGGCCCTAACTCAGTCACCAACCTCTCCTGTCTCTCAGGCTCTCAGAAATCATAAAATCAGCCCAAACAAAAATGATGTAATGTATCGACAAGTAACAAGATGAGACTGAGATGTGATGCGTAAGTGAAATTGTGACTTAAAAGACAACAATTATCTATCAATTCAACAAGTACATGACCTCTGCAAGTCCCAACAGTACCAACACATAGCCTCAACATGATTTCTAACATTATTTGCAGTCAAATTTCTATAACACATGGAGAGGATATATCTAACAACAAGTTAATCAACTTCACATATCGCATGGAATAGACCAAGTCACAATTCCTACGGTGTACGCCCACATGCCCATCACTAGCATGTGCGTCACTTCTAAACCAACAACATAACACAAAATCTGGGGTTTCACACCCTCATTTACAACTGGTACTTACCTCAATCCAAAAAAATCTTTATCGCAATACGCTTTTGCCTCGTAAATCGGCCTCTAGATGCCCCGAAACTAGTAATAAGTATTACAATACAATCAACACGGGCTAAGGAATCAATTCCATAAGAAAAATATGAAGCATTAATCAAAAATCCAAAATAGACTCAAAGCTGGCCCCCAGGCCCACATCTCAAAGTCCTACAAAAATTACAAAACTCGAAAGCTCATTCAACCATGATTCTAACCATACAAAATTTATCAAATTCCGACACCAAATCATCACCCAAATCAACTCTCAAAATCCCGGGCCTCAAACCCCCAAATTACACCTAAAAAACACACCAACTGGGTGGGAAATCAATGGGGAAAATGGATTATTGATCCAAAACGAGCACAAGGTACTTACCTCAAGAATCTCCTAAAAAACCGTCTCAGAATTGCCTTAGACCGAGCATGAACGTTAACAATGAAGCAAAAATTGCGAACCCTTGTATTTATCATTCTACCAAGCACTTCCGCTTCTGCGAAAACTTAACCGCATCTGCAGTGTCGCAGAAGCAACAAAAATTCCGATTATGCGATAGAACACTAGTGCTAGGCTTTCGCTTCTACGGTCCTTTTCCTGCATCTCTGCAAGCGCAGGTGCGGAATAGCCCATCGCACCTACAAAGTCCGCTTTTGCGCCCATCACCCCGCTTCTGCGACCACGCAGGTACGGGAGAATCTTCGCACCTGCGATCAAAGTTCACCAGCCCAAACTTCACTTCGGTGCCTCTCAGCTCGCATCTGCGGTGCCTACTCCGCAGGTGTAATTACACCAGTAATTGCAAATCTTCAGCAATCCTTTAAGTTCAATACTTGATCCGTTAACCATCTAAAATCAACTTGAGGCCTTCGTGACCTCAACCAAACATACCATCATGTCCCAAAACATCATACGAACTTAGTCGAACCCTCAAAGTACCTCAAACAACATCAAAGACGCGAATCAAACATACATTCAAGCCTAGTGAACTTTGAAACTTCCAAATTCTACAACTTACGTTGAAACCTATCAAATCACGTCCAATTGACCCTAAATTCAATTCACAAATTAAACCATGGACCTACTCTAACTTCCAGAATAAGAATCCACCCCGATACCAAAAGGTCCACTTCCGGTCAAACTTCCCGAAAATTCAACTTTTGCCATTTCAAGCATAATTCCACTACGAACCTCCAAATCACAATCCGAACACGCTCCTAAGTCCAGAATCACCCAACAGAGCTAAAAACCATCAAAACTCCATTCTGGAGTCATATACACATAAGTCAATATCCAGTCAACCATTCCAACTTAAGCTATCCATTGTGAGATTAAGTGTCTCAATTCATTTCGAAATTTATCCGTACCTGAACTGACTAACCCGGTAAGTCATATAACAATTATATATCACATAAGGAGCAGTAAATAGGGAAGCGGGGCAACAACTCTTGAAATGACTGGCCGAGTCATTACACTACGAGTCATATATGAGTTTAGTAGAGTCTTGCAGATTGGTATGGAGATGTCTGTACTTATATTCGAGAGGCTAAGAATTTATTAGGAAACTCCACTTCTTTCATTCTCTATCGTGCGGTATTGATTTGTCTTTAAGCGTATATTTATATCCTTTTGCATCCAATCGTGTATGATATTGCGCACTCGGTATAAACTATGCGCTAATGATTCATAATGTTGTGGATGGGCTACAAGGGAGTAAAGATGCTCGAAAATTATATCAATGTGTCGTACTAACTAAGGATACACATGTATTGAGAGACCAGTTAGTTGTTCACATGGGGGTACAGCGGATTCTGGCATCTGGGTGATAAGTACGAGCTTGGGAGGATTTAATTGGTTGCCTAATCATAGCGATCATGGTAGGGTCATGATGTGGATGATAATTTGAGGACAACAGGTGGTATTAAGGACTATGTGGTTCGTTTGGGATTTCTACTCAGTGAAAGGCACATATTAGCATTCAAGGCACTAGAAGAAGCGAGTTTGACGGTCACGAGGATGGACATTTACTTAGTAGGTGATTTGAGGTATCTCATGATTGGTGTTGTAAGAGCGATGACGTTTATATTATGGATCATCGGACTTTATATCCTATGGCTTCAATCCAAGTGGGGGAGTCTACTATTGGCGGCCAGATTATAGAGTCATGTGTTATATCATTTGGCCTATGATGTATATGGGGTATTGAAGGGTTTCCCAGAAATTGTACATGATTAAGATATGAGATTAGCATGGGTTAATTCTAGGACTTGTGGTATTTCAACGTTATTAATAATTCTACACTTCAGCATCATAGAGGTTAGAGAAACAATTTCAGACTCAACGAAGGTCTCTTTAGAGTAGGTATCATGGTTGCAGCATTATGGGGTGCTTCCGAGGAAATACAGTGGTTTATGAGCTACTGGTATGTGGTTCATGTTA
Source organism: Nicotiana glauca (assembly GCA_026770625.1). NCBI lineage: Eukaryota > Viridiplantae > Streptophyta > Magnoliopsida > Solanales > Solanaceae > Nicotiana > Nicotiana glauca. The sequence continues at coordinate 70,119 of MU721644.1, read as the reverse complement.
GGATGATACGAGTTATGCGCCACAATAATTGAAATAAGGGATGATTGTGATATGATGAAATGAAGAGATCAGGTTACACACTACAATGGGTGGAATAAGGTAGGATTATAATGTCATGCCTCAAAATCGAGGGACACGACCGGCGCTCAACCGGAGGACCCCAGTCAAGTAGACCTGCAATTGCCTTTCCTATCCCATGCGTTACCTTGTGATTTCAATATACATTATTCTTGTGAAATAGCAATTTAAGACTTAAGCATAAACTTACAACTTGAGTTCATTTCTACTTTTTATCATTTCCAACATTTGATACCAAGAACTTGCAAAAATACATACAATATTTACCAACGTGGACCATGATTCCGAACCGTACAATTACTACCCAAAATACTTTTATACACCACCCACATCGTGTCTACGGAGCCTCTACGAATACTAGGAATTCAACCAATACTTGTCGGCGGTAAGGGCCCGGCTATACCTTACAATACACAATAAACTCAAGAGAAGGTGGCATGAACCACACATGGCCTCAAGAGGAAGTGGGGCTCACCAATGCAGCTGATGGATTGGAGAGGAAACACTACTGTTTGTGGGGTGAATTATCTGCTATAGAACCACCTACAATCATCATAAGAGTGTAGCCCCCCGGAAAAAGGGACATCAGTACATTTGAATTGTACTGGTATGTATGAATAAACTTTATCCCAAGTATAATCAACCAATACACAGTTAAGAGACAGTAATAGAACCAACAAGCATTGCACGTAGGAAGAAACAACCAAAATCAAAAGTTTCACAATCTCTCATTTTCCCTTTCCAACATTTCCATATTCAAGAGTTTCATATATTTTCATTTCAATAGCGATTATAGTCACTTTTCCACCCTTATTACCTCGGCCACCCTTATCACTACTACCCACACCTTATTACTTCGTGTTGCGGCGCGCAACCCGATCCCACCTGACAATCACAACCACAAACAATACATCACAAGAATCATCATTTCAGGGAAACACAAGTTCATATCAACAATTCATACATTTGGGCCCAAGGCACCATAAATGTCACCAAGCAGTAATTCATGTACAAGGTGTTGTCGTAATGGTCCAACTTATTTATGTCCTTTTACAATACCCTATTTCATTACTTACCACGCAGGGTTTTTAGCCATTATACACATTTCCACATTTGGAATCATTAACATTCTTTCATTCGTTAACACATACTTCCACGTCGGAATCCTCAAGCATTTACAAACTTTGCACATAATAAGGTAGGCACATCAAATCACTTCTCACAATCACATATAACATGGTGGAGTGAAAATTAACTAAGACAATCAATACACATATTTTCGTACAAGGTACACATACCGTATGCTCGTCACAACAAGGGGATTCTACAAGAGTTAAAGTTAGCCGTACATACCTCAAATTCGCCCCTTAATGATACTACAATGATCCAATACACTTAAGCAACTTCAATCTACAATACAACATTCAATAGGGCCAATATTAGTAACAAATTCCATAACATAAGCCATTTAGGCATATTATCAAACGCCAAGTGGGTATAAATCTTTTCATCTCATAACCATAGTATTTGTTCATCCAACTATCACCATTAACCAACAATTTAATCCGCCGTCATTCCTAACCAATTTATAACTTCCAACAACATATGTATGACCATCCATTCACACCCTACCAACAAATCATATCAAATAATCACCCTTTCAATCTCTACAATAATTATGTAATTATATTGGGTACTTATGGCTTCAAATCACTACACCAAGAGTTCCAACACTTAATTCATACTCATATTCCCATAATATATCGATATATGTAAGTCTAAGGTATAGGATTTACCTTTTGGAAGAAATCTTGCAAAAACTTCCTTTGAGTTCTTGAAGGAATTTTTTGAAAATCTATGTGTTTTATGAGAAGATTGCATCAATACTAGTGTAGGAATGATGGAATTTCACACCAAGTTAATGGAGGTTGCTTACCTTGAAGATTGGGGGAGCTGAAGGTCTTGAGAGGGTGAAAGAAGAACCCCAAGTTCGTCCAAATGAAATGGGTAAAAATGAACCCCGAAATTATGTATATAAAATATTTCGGGTGCCACAGGTAGCACTGGGCGCTGCCTGTGGCGCTGATTCCAGTAGCTCAAAAAATTCCTGGCGCCGCGGATGGCGACGGAAGGGACACAAAAATGGTCATAACTTTCTGTATACACCTCCAAATGACAAATAGTTTGATGCGCTGGAAACTAGAATAGAAGAGCTTTAATTTGATCGGTTGTGTATCACACAACTCCTAATATAAATGTAGATATGCTCGTCTAAAGTGAGGTCTTGTGCGTATTCATTTGAAATCTTAACCTATTATGAAATTTTCCAACTTTGCTTAGACTTAGGCTTCCCTATGGACCTCACATAACTTATTACATGACTCATACACTTATTCACCACATCCATTTCATTTGCATCATATTTAAAGCACATAAAATATTACAATTAGTCTACCTAGCACCCCAAAATCCTATATCGCCTAGCAAAATATTTCGAGGCCTTACATTCTCCCCCGCTTAGGATCATTCATCCTCGAATAAGATGTAGAGCCTAACCCAAACACCCAACATAATATATTTCTTTTCTATCCTACCTCAAGTCCCTAAATTTTGACTCACTCCCAAATTTTTCAAAAATTTCGCCAGAGTTTCCTTTGTAATTAGGCCTAACTACCTGGTATAGAGCCCCCGAAACATATTTCCAAGTACCATTACACAGTTTTTGTTATCCCTACAACTGGTATACAATTTCATTACCTCAACAACTTGTACATATTCATACACTTTAAAAAACTTACACGTAGCTCATTCTCTTTACACCACAAATTGCACATGGTTCAACTAATGTCATTTACTTGCACACAACTAGGTCACTTCAATGAGTCCCATACAATTCAATCACTTTAACATGCCAAAGATGCTTCAATTAATCATTACCAATCTACACTATCATTAATCATTTACCTACCACATAAGTTTCACAAAATTTTCATTTACTTCAAGGGTTGCACATTACCCAAATAGAAACAACATTTGCAATTTGGCACACATTGGGAAGTTACAACAATAAAGCAATTTGGGGAAAATGGGGTGTCTTTGCACAAATCTGAACACTACCTCAAATTGTTTAAAGACAACCGTTCGCACGATCACTACTATACTTGTTCGAACATATGGGGATATTTCTCTTTCATTTCCTTTTCCACTTCCCACGTGGCTTCCTCGACTTGTTGACTTCGCCACAGTACTTTAACTGAAGCAATTTCCTTGTTCCTCAATTTTCGGACTTGCCTATCAAGAACAGCAGCCGGAACCTTTTCATATGATAAGTCTTCACTCACCTCAATAGTCTCAACAGGAACGATGGCAGATGGATCTCCAACCACTTTCTTCAACCTAGACACATGGAACACCGGGTGCACTAGTGACATCTCAAGGGGAAATTCTAGCCTATAAGCCACCTGTCCTATCCTTTAAGCGATCTGATATGGCCCGACATACCTTGGTCTCAATTTCCCTTTCTTCCCAAATTGCATGACTTCCTTCATGGGAGATACTTTCAAGAACACCCAATCATCTACTTGGAATTCCAATTCTCTTCGACGTACGTCTGCGTAGGATTTCTGACGACTTTGAGCAGTTTTCATCCTCTCCTAAATGAATTTAACTTTTTCCATAGCCTGATGCACAAGATCTGGCCCTAACAGTTTTGCTCCACTAACCTCGAACCACCCAATCGTAGATCGATACCTCCTTCCATACAATGCCTCAAATGGGGCCATCTGAATACTAGCGTGAAAGCTGTTATTGTAAGCAAACTCCATAAGCGGTAAATGGTCATCCCAAATACCTTTAAAAGCTAGAACACAAGCTCGCAACATATCTTCAAGCGTTTGAATAGTCCGCTCAGCCTGATCGTCAGTCTGCGGATGGAAAGCCATACTGAGATTTACTTGAGTACCCAAACCTTGCTAAAATTTCCTCCAAAAGTTTGCTGTGAACTGCGCACCTCGATCCGAGATAATAGAAACTGGAATGCTGTGAAGTCTGACTACTTCCTTGATGTATAACTAAGCATAATGTTCTACAGTATCGGTGGAATTGACTGGCAAAAAGTGAGCTGATTTCGTGAGTCGATCCACTATTACCCAAATTGAGTCGAACTTGCGCGTAGTGCACGGTAATCCTACCATAAAATCTATATTGATAATTTCCCATTTCCATACTGGAATTTCTATTCTTTTGTAACAATACTCTGGGCCTTTGATGTTCAGCCTTCACTTGCTGACAGTTAGAACATTTTGCCACAAAGTCCGCCACAACATTGGCTTTTCCCGGGTGATATAGAATATCGATGTCGTAACTTTTGAGTAACTCCAACTATATTTTCTTCATCAAATTAAATTGTTTCTGTTTGAAAGTTTATTGAAAGCTGTTATGGTCCGTGACTATATCCACATGGACCCTATACCAACATTGGTGCCAAATCTTTAATGCAAATATCACTGCTGCAATTTCTAAGTCATGTGTTGTATTTTTTTCCATGATTATTGAGTTGCCTAGAGGCATAAACTATCACCTTAACACGATGCATCATTAGTGGAACATCTGTATTATATTTCTCTTACATAAGACCTCCCACAAATTGAGTTCTACAATAATTTTCCTGATATGGTTACAATCTCCTGTGATTACTTGCAACTAACTCTTCCAAATTCTCAACAAAAGATATTACTGAATGAGTTTTTTTTCTCATAGGACCTTCTGTCTCAAATGAATAACACCTGCTAATTTATGCATGTACACTGATAATATCAACATGCACGACATTGCATCAAATGTGAGTAACATTGTGCTCCAACCCTTTTTTTTCTTTTTTAGCCAACCTCTTCTCCCCGTATATGCCTTATAGAATTTAAGAAACCGCACTACTTCCCTTATGAATATTCTCACGATCCCTCTTTACGGTTAAACAACACCTAAAACACATATCAACACCCTTTATATGTATACAATTTAGGAAGAGTCACTTGCCCGAGAAGGGCATTCTCCGAAACATTAGATCCTCCCCAATTCTTCAATAACGACTTTTGGTTTTACTCTTAATTGTAAGACTTAGTCCACCTAATTCTATCCTTGATGAGTAACTCACCTCATTTCTCGTATTGTAGCTACCAATAGAGTTCCCTGATATTGCGGTTTAAGAGTTACCATGTTAAACATGCCTGGTCCATAATAAGGTTCATCCTCTTTCAATCTATTTTGAACCTTTCATTTTCCCTTTGGGTAAAGTGTGTTCTCTTTCCCCTTTTTATCGCCCTTTGGCCTGGACAATATGTTGGTTCCATCTTTTTTTTTAACTAGAACATTCATTTCCATTCTATTTTCTCATAGCGCATAACTGATAGCCTTATTGTGCCACACACTTGTCTACCTCCCGTGACCTTGTAATATCATTGTGCCTGGTTTAGTGAGTTTATCATACCACCACTTCACCTCCAGTAGTCTCACTTTCCATTGTATGTAGACATGAACTATCTCTAGATCCTTTAATTGATATTCGATGTCACCCAAGTCGGTTGCATGACAGTTAGTCCTTTATAACTTCAATTAACACTTATGCTCTAAGCGCATCCACCATCCTGGTACAAGATATTTTACGATAACCATGACCATCTCAATTTAAAGGTTTTCTCCCAATTTCTTCTCACCTCATTCTTCCTAGCTAGTGAATAGCCATGCACTCTTCCATATGTTACGTGGCCTTTTCCCTTAGTTATTTCATCCCGCTCACCTCTTAAATCCTATTAGGATATCCGTGGGAAAGTGTGTTCATCCGCATATCATTTAACACTTCTTCGCTTGTAATTTTTTTTTTTTGGTTCTCCATCAAGACCAAATACCCTCTTGGGTTATTATAGCATCAAATTCATTTCTCCCACTCGTTCTGCCTTTCTTAACGTCCTGGAAGTTTGGTTAAATCGCAAATCTATGAGTAACCCATTCTAAAAACTCGCAACCTTCCACATTTGACCTATAGTACTTCCTTAGGTTCTATTGTTCCCGAGCCTCTAACAAGTATAAAATCCCTTTACAAACATACTCTTAGTTCCTAGGATCATTGACCTTATCATTCACATTGCCATGTATGAAGAATTTACCTTCCTTAACCTTCCATCCTTTTGGGGGTACTAGTGGTCTACCATTAGCATATCCTTTCAGATAATCACGCTATCCATTATCACTTTTCTAGACTTCGCATGTCTTCAACAAAATATTCAAACATCATAGCTACATGGTCTCACTCTTGTTTCATTGTATTTAAGTGGCCTCACTATGCACCTTCCTCCCAAACTTGGTGTGAATGTCCTGGATTTCGACACAAGTCTTGAATTTTTTGCAACTTTAGGGACATATGTCTCATATCTCTATCCCTCATATATATATTCAACTATTAGGGAGATTTAAGTCACCATATTAGTAATCTCATATGTTTTATGATCTTATTCAGCCAAACATGCTTGGGATTCCAATTCCTTATGCCAATATCCGTTAGGAGTGTAATATAACTTCGTACAATTCTGGATTTTTATAAAGTTCGTTATACAGGGGTCTCCTCATCTTGGGTTCAATTGAATCTTCTTTCATAACTTCTTAACTCATGTAAGAGACTTACACTCTCATCATTAATCTCTTGGTCATGTCTCTCATATATCACATGCTTATATAACCAAATTTCTTTCACACCTTAGGATCATTTACATACTTCTCACACTACCCACATGTGCTATTCAAGCTTACATCTCATTTATCAGATCAATGCCTCTTTGGGCGGGTAATCACTTTTAACACTTTTCTCAAATAAAGAATACTCATGGTACTATGTACTTATACTATATGTCCATAACATTCGTTTAATAGGATACATGTGCCATCTCCTTAATCTCCATGTATTTGCCCATTGGTCATGTCATATGATAACATTACTTGAAATAGACGAAAGAGCATTTAAAATTACCTTGAATCTTAATGCACGAGTTAGAAAACAATCTTATAGTCAAGCTTTATTGCACGATCTGGAGTGTTGAAGAAGGGTAACATTCCTAAATGTCCATATAGCCTCCAACATATAGATGTGGTCGACAACACACCGATAAGAAGGACTACACTAGACATGGCTCCGAGACTTCCTAGGACACTTTAAAACCTTAGGCTCTGACACCAAGTTTGTCACGCCCCAAAACCGAGGGACATGACCGGCGCTCAACCGGAGGACCCCAGTCAAGCGGACCTGGAATTGCCTTTCCTATCCCACGCGTTACCCCGTGATTTCAATATACATTATTCTTGTGAAATAGCAATTTAAGACTTAAGCATAAACTTACAACTTGAGTTCATTTCTACTTTTTATCATTTCCAACATTTAATACCAAGAAGTTGCAAAAATACATACAATATTTAACAACGTGGACCACGATTCCGAACCGTACAGTTATTACCCAAAATACTTTTATACACCACCCACATCGTGTCTAGGGAGCCTCTACGAATACTAGGAATTAAACCAATACTTGTCGGCGGCAAGGCCCCGGCTATACCTTATAATACACAGTAAACTCAAGAGAAGATGGCATGAACCACACAAGGCCTCAAGAGGAAGTGGGATTCACCAATGCAGCTGATGGATTGGAGAGGAAACACTACTGTCGGTGGGCTGAATTACTTGCTATAGAACCACCTACAATCATCATAAGAGTGTAGCCCCCCCCCCCTCCCCCGGCAAAAAGGACGTCAGTACATTTGAATTCTACTGGTATGCATGAACAAATTTTATCCCAAGTATAATCAACCAATACACAGTTAAGAGACAGTAATAGAACCAACAAGCATTGCACGTAGGAAGAAACAACCAAAATCAAAAGTTTCACAATCTCTCATTTTCCCTTTCCAACATTTCCATATTCAAGAGTTTCATATATTTTCATTTCAATAGTGATTATAGTCACATTTCCACCCTTATTACCTCGGCCACCCTTATCACTACTACCCACACCTTATTACTTCGTGTTGCGGCGCGCAACCCGATTCCACCTGACAATCACATTTTGTAATCACAACCACAAACAATACATCACAAGAATCATCATTTCAAGGAAACACAAGTTCATATCAACAATTCATACATTTGGGCCTAAGGCACCATAACTGTCACCAAGCAGTAATTCATGTACAAGGTGTTGTCGTAATGGTCTAACTTATTTATGTCATTTCACAATACCCTATTTCATTACTTATCACGCAGGGTTTTTAGCCATTATACACATTCCCACATTTGGACTCATTAACATTCTTTCATTCGTTAACACATACTTCCACGTCAGTATCCTCAAGCATTTACAAACTTTGCACATAATAAAGTAGGCACATCAAATCACTTCTCACAATCACATATAACATGGTGGTGTGGAAATCAACTAAGACAATCAATACACATATTTTCATACAAGGTACACACACCGTATGCTCGTCATAACAAAGGGATTATACAAGAGTTAAAGTTAGCCATATATACCTCAAATTCTCCCCTTAATGATACTACAATGATCCAATACAGTTAAGCAACTTCAATCTATAATACAACATTCAATAGGGCCAATATTAGTAACAAACTCCATAAATTAAGCCATTTAGGCATATTATCAAACGCCTTGTGGGTATAAATCATTTCATCTCATAACCATAGTATTAGTTCATCCAACTATCACTATTAACCAACAATTTATTCCGCCATCATTCCTAACTAATTTATAACTTCCAACAATATATATATGACCATCCATTCACACCCAACGAACAAATCATATCAAATAATCACCCTTTCAATCTCTACAATAATTATGTAATTATATTGGGAACTTATGGCTTCCAATCACTACACCAAGAGTTCCAGCACTTAATTCATACTCATATTCCCATAATATATCAATATATGTAAGTCTAAGGTGTAGGATTTACCTTTTGGAAGAAATTTTGCAAAACCCTCCTTTGAGTTCTTGAAGGAATTTTTTGAAAATATGTGTGTTTTATGAGAAGATTTTATCAATACTAGTGTAGGAATGATGAAATTTCACACCAAGTTGATGGAGGTTGCTTACCTTGAAGATTGGGGGAGTTGAAGGTCTTGAGAGGGTGAAGAAGAACCCCAAGTTCGTCCAAATGAAATGGGTAAAAATGAACTCCAAAATTGTGTATATAAAATATTTCGGGCGTCACGAGTGGCACTGGGCGCTGCCTGTGGCGCTGATTGTCACGCCCCAAATCGAGGGACATGACCGGCGCCCGACCGGGTAGCCCCAGTCAAGCGGACCTGGGTGCCTTTCCTAACCCACGTGTTACCCCTGTATTTTTCATCACTTATTAACCAAAGGATTAAGCAGTTTATAATTG